>APFE031329362.1:0-11646 GCA_000404065.3 Pinus taeda
GCCTCCTTGCTCATCGACTTACCATATCCCAGATGATGTTTATCTGCTGGAGCAATCGACGAATACGAGATTCCTTAGTAATCGAATCCCATCTCTGGTTGTTACAGAGAATCTGTAAATCCAAACAGCTCAGTGAAGAGCTTTCACAACCAGATTGCCTCACACGAGGTCATGCTAGCAGCAATATATTCTGCCTTGGTGGTGCTCAGAGTCACCGACTTCTGCTTCCTGCTCATCCAGGATATCGAGACAGATTCCAAAGAGAAACCGCACTGAGAAGTGCTCTAGTGATCTTCCACACTGCCTGCCCACGGAATAATCATGTGGTTTCATATTTCCGGCAGTGCATCTCAATTCATGAGAGATTGTGCCCTGAAGATATCTCAGAAGATTCTTGGCACCAATTCAGTGAGGCTCAACCAAATATGAGCTCATCATGTTAACTGCAACACAGATGTCCGGACAGAGGTTCTCCAAGAACATCAACGCGAATGAGTTTATGAAACTCAGAGGCATTTCCCAAATCAGGTCCGACATCACTACCATATAACTTTTGAAAGTTAAGATACTTGAGGTAGTCACAGGCTTGCAGCTTATCTTTCCACATTCAAAATCCAACTCCCTCTATCTCCTATAAATGAGAGGGTCTGCACCTGTCAGACATAGGTGCCGGTATGAGAGGTTTATCATCCACAACCTTCGAGTAATGGTTTGGATCGGTTTCACTCCTAGTGAGTCTCAGTTGCATTAGACAGCTATCAATCCTCTCATACTATGCCCGAGGTGTTTTGCTTCAAGCCATAGAGGGCTTTCTTCCACCTGTATACATGAGATTCCCGATCATGAGTCTTAAACTCATCGGGTTGTTCCAAGCCTGTGGACCTGCTGCATGAGGGGAATGGTCCCCTTATAATATTTTCGTTCGGTACATTTCAGACAAGCACCTTCATGCTCCTTTTGAATTCAAGCATCCAAGTCACCATCTGACTCACAGACCTCCGGTGCTGAGTCAACTGACATGGTCCCCAGTGGACTTCCTGCAACTTGATACAACCCAGAACTCAAAACATCTTTGCAAGATATATTTTCAAACACGGACCTTTCCATCGATAAGTGCCATCCTGTAACCTTTGACTTCTATTCGAGATGGACATCGGGTTCTTCTTGCGATCAGGTACATAAAAGAGATTTAGGGGTTTCTTGCTTTCGTGGAGGAGTCGACCACTTCCTTGATGACCTGCATTACCAGTGATTCCTTTGATTATTGAAGATGTGTCTCTGCCATTTGGACACTCCTTCACATAATGGCCAAACTTATTTCAACAAGGCATCTGCCTTTCCTTCCATCGAACTTCCCAATGAAGTGATCATTAGATGGGCCATCAGAAACTTTCGCTGCGCCATTCTGATAACATTCTCTGCTTTGACTTCACCCTAGGTGAATTATGAGGAACCCATTGATCCTTTTTGTCTTGTTCCCCAACCTGCCTTGGTGATTGCTCTTTCACTCCGTTTGGGCATCTGTCTCACTCAGCTCTGATACCATGGTTTAAATTTAGGTATGTTCTATGCTGAGCAATTTATTTAAATTTTCACATTAGCAATCACATCAGCATTACGATAAACTGCAGATAGAACATAAATACAAAACGCAGAAGACAAGCCCAGACAAGAGGACACAAGATATGGCGCGACCAGGGACAAACCACAATGTGTGGGGAAACCCTTTGATCAAATCTCTTTTATCTTCAAAAGTTCAGCAAGAGAGAGAGAGAGTCACATTTACAATAGTAAGTCAACACTTTTTGATCTTATCTAGATCTAAGCATAGATCATCTCCTATACGATGAAATCAAGTTGAAGACATTCTACTTAACTGCATCTCGTCATTTGCTGACCTTATGTGTGCACCAATCAAGCTGCATCATACTATGTTGCCCATATATCATGATGTTATGCCATTGTGCTGCACTGTACTGTACCATGCTGCCCACATCATGCTGTCACCCATAACACCATGTCCATCATCTGTACACTGCAATACTGTATCCAATTACCAGCCTTAGCTGCTTGCTATGGCTTGCAGCCTAGCAGAGCAGCTAGGCTATAGTTACACACTCCTCCAACAGGTCCAAAGTGCAGTCTCCTAACAGTCCCAAAATCTGTCCAGATTTGACTGCAATTGATCTCCAAGGAAAGGCTGTCCTCTTTATTGTTCAGAGCAGCCTTCTACTCATATAGTTGACCTCCAAGGGAAAGCTGTCCCCTTTGTTGTAATGCAGAGCAGCCTATTTGCCCTCAACAATAGCTCTGCCTTTCACAAGGCCATTCTTTACTAGCCATCATGGGTCATGGTAAGTTACAGCCAGTACCAGTCCTCAAGTAGGCACCCAAACAAGCTACTATCACGGTGGCTAGGTTCCTATTCTTTGCTGCTGCTCTACGAGGTAGTATAGGGCTAACACCAGCTCCTATACATACCCAACAAACCACAGATTAGGGCTCTGTCACCTTGCACTCCTTCCGCTGTCCCAAAACGGTGCTGCCTTAATTAACTCGGCTCTCATACAATATGAGACAGCTTCCACGCAGTCAGAATGATCCTCACAGATCTGCTTCTAAACAATAGTGACTAGGGCATTAATTCTGTCGGCGTATCGGAGTCTCTTGACTGTGTATAAGGGTCACCCTTTAAACAGCAATTAGGGCTCCTTAGAACAACAGTTTATTATCATTCATAAACATCGTGGTTCATTATGACTGCAGTTAGGTCTATCCCTGCGTAATCATATACCTGCTCCTTAATTCATACATAAAACCTGAGTTCTGTTCCTCAGTGCTTGCATTATATACTTGTACAAGATTCACGTGGAAATCTCAGAGAGAAATACGAAGTTCAGAGAATAAGTCTCCTTTGACTGCGTGTTAGATGTCTTCTTTTGACTGCGTTTTCCATTAGGGCATCATCATACTATCCCAACGTAATCCATAGTGAATCTCCTTCTCCAAAAACCCAAGACGTGGAGAGGAGATCACTTGAGGTGAGTTGCCAAATGACTACAAATCCTCTTCTATTTATACCAAAGCGAGGATGATGAATAGACACGTCGGTTGGGCTTCAAGAGCCTACATAAGCGCTGGTCGGCTTGATAATAATTATATAAACAAAATAAATTCATATCTCCATAAATACTTATCGGAATCGATGATCTTTGGATCAATCCTACACCTCTCGACGAGAGGGATCCAATAAAAATATCAGCTGCCATAAATAAGCTGATCCACATGGAGTTTGGCCCTAGTTGCCAATTTAACAGTAGGTCTACCTCATAAGTTTGTATAATATTGCAGGACGGGAATTTTGGCAGGCCTGGATTTGTGTGCAGCTGGATTCTAGACAAAGTTAATACTAAGTATATTCGAGCCAGAGTTCTGATTTTTGTGGAGGGACTGTTACCCACCAAGGGTGGGTGGTGGGTAACAGCTAGAAGAATTCTTTTCTCCTTTCTGATCAGCCAGCCAGCCCACAGCCCTATGATAATCCACAGATAACTTTACATCATAGCTCTCCACCTATGCTTTGGTTAGTTCTCTCTCCCCTCTGGCATACTTCTTGAAGGAAGGTGGGTCATCTATTAGAAGGTAGACTAACTGTTTATGTAATCATTTGCTTTCATTTAATGTTTGGGGCATTCTAATATGGATAACAGGTTAGGCTGGATGATTGACTGCTCTTGATTTTACCCCTGTTCCCACACTTCCCCTGGGGAGGTTATTGTGAAAAGTCAGTGACCTGATCCCTACTACAACAAACTGATGATATTTCTTGTATTTGTTAAAATACTTTAAACAAATTACTTGCAGTTTTCTACAGCAAATATCGAAATACATACACTGCAGCCTATGCAAAATAATTACTGCGGACACCAAATACTGCATAGGAGAGAAATAAATATGCACACAATTACACCGTTGTTTTTGGACAAACGTCCCCGGAAAAACCCAACTTGGGAAAACCGGTGCAGCAGCTAAGGGTTTTATTATTATGCAGTAGTAATATGAGTACAAATCATTAGATGCCCAAACTGGCAATCTGATACAAAGAATAAACTGGCAAAGAGGTAGTGAGAAATATTCTCACACTGTCACTGGAGATAAGACACTGATCAGGCTCTGGAAGGCTAACCCCACGCAGATCTGCGTCACAACCTCTAGGAACTGTGTCTCCTCCTCGTTTGATCTTCTGCTGACTGGAACTTTGACCCTCTGGCTCTCCGGTCTCACACCCCAACTTTCAGCGCTAGATCTTGACTACTCCTAGAAAAAATTCAGACTCCCTCTGAAGCTCTGCACTGCCTCTGCATGGCACTGCGCTGCCTCTCTGAACTTCTCGTTGCCTTCTCTGCCTTGCATTCTCCAGAACTAGAAAACTTCCCTCCGGTCTACTAACCCTACCCCTCACTGCAAGAAGAGCACTCGATCTCTCTATGACAACTCAATGCTGCTACTCTTGAGAAATTTGATCTCTAGATTTCACTTGTGGTGTGTTCTCCAATTGCCCATCAAGCTTCTTCTTATAATCTCTCATTGGAGCACCAACGAAGAAAAATAAAACATAATCAAAGGCTAAGATTATCTGGGAGTTGATCCTCGTCTTCTTCTAGAAGATTCACATTAGATTTAATTAATACCCTTTAATTAATCACATTTCCTAAATTTAGACTTAGTAATACATTAAAACTGATTAATTATTTTAATTAAACCATCTCGAGGTGGAATTTTCCCAAATGATTTCTGGGTATTGGAGAATGTATGTGTTGGCCTCTATGCAAAATCTCGAGGCTAGAGCACATCTGATGCTACAAAAATCAACACTCCCTCTTAGCGAGGAATGTGCTCTAGTGTTGCAACCCACTGAAGCATCACTCTCTCTCTGGACCATATCTTGTTGTGCTGTTGATGTCTGACTCTGCTACCCATCAATTACTGTGCAACTCTGATTGCTGCATTCGTGCTACTGCTAGCCTCACTGAACTGCTACCAACACTGCATCTGCATTGCAATCCTCTCCAACTGTTGATGCTGCAACTGCAGCCGAAAAGCATCCAAAATACTGAACCAACTGTGGTCACTATGATGCATCTATCACCCGAGTCCTTACTGCTGCTAGACTCTGCGCTTTCACTAAAGCCTCTGCCCTGCTGCTGACTCCGCATTGTGCCAACTGCAGTGCTGCCAACTCTGCTCTGCGCGGCCTGTTGAATTTTCTAAGTCTATCTGTTAGAAAATTAATCTGTATTCTGCTGGTTTATTTCTTCTACTTGTAAATTCTGAACAAGTCATTTAAAAACATTTAAATACCAAAATAAACACAATACAGTCACAATATCTACAGACCATCAACTAAAAGAAAACAAGCACACAAGTGACATCGTTATTTTTGGACAAATGTCCCTGGAAAAACCCAATGCGGGAAAACTGGTGCAACTATTTTGAGGGTTTATTATTAGGCAGTATTTCCTTGAGTACAACTGGGTGCCTAACTTAGCTCACCCGACAGAGAAAAATACACGACATCAATACCTCTATATTCGAAAACAGGTATTCAGAAAACCTGTCCCACGAAACCCACTCTGGCACAATTGAAGCTTAGAGCTGGCGCTTTTGGCCTCTGTGTCAGTGTCTTGCTGACTTGTGTTAGCTCCAGGACCTTCTGCGTCAGCCCTTTGAGGCACTGTGCAACATCTGGGACCCTCTGCGTCACTCCAGCATCCTCTGTGTGGATGACACCGTCCCTCTGGCCTCTGCGCTGTCTCTGCTAGGCTTTGCGTGGCCTGAACTGGCTGCTGCTCTCGCCCTCCCTGCTTCTGTGCTGGTCTCTCAGCATTATCTCTGCATCTTTGTCTAGTACTCACTGCCCCCCACTGTTGATCACTGATTCACTTTTGCTTAGCAACCCCGCTCTTGCAAAATGAATGACTGATCACTCTGGTGTATTTTCCAATTGACCCTCAATCCTCTTCTTATACTTATTCTGTTTCAACGACCGAGATTACATCTCTAATCAATGACTAAGATTAGATTTGGCTTGATCCATGTTATTTAGAACCTTATAACCCAATTTTATATTAATACCCATTAATATATTTTTTTCCCGAAGTTTAGACTTGGGAACTCCATTAAAAATATTAATTATTTTAATATCTCCTAAACCGGTTAGAATCTGCCCAAACCATTTCCGGGTCTTGGAGATCTCATGTGCTTTAGCCTCCACCAATTTTCATGGCTAGAGCACATCCAATGCTACCACAAATCAACACTCCCTCTTAGCGAGGATTGCGCTCTAGTAATACTCCACAGTGAGCATCACTCTGATTATATGACACCAGTACCTTTGCTGATGCTAGTCCTTCCCGCCCAACATCCTCTGCACTGCTGCATCCCGTAATGCTGCCCATGGCTCTACCACAGCAACTCCTGCATCCGTGCTGTTGCTGGTCGTTTCTCCCAACACTGCATCTGCACTGAAACCCCCTCTCATCATGATGCATTGTGCTACTGCATACTGCTACTGCACTGCAACTTAGTTACTGAGAAGTAAGTAACTGATCCACCCAACTTCTAACATCCCTGTCAGGGTAGAAACACTCCTGATGTTGAAGCTCCCTCTGCCGCTAACAAGTGCTCCCTCTACTGACCTTTGTGTTGCTACAACAACTCCTTGCATCTCGCTGCTCGCACTGTTGCAAACCTCTTTGTGCCATCCTGCACTGTTGCAACACTCTCCGTGCCTCTCGCACTGTAGCCTTGTGCTGCCCAAGGACTCCTTCACTCACTATAGCTCTCTCTATCGCTTCATCTGCATCCGTCTCTACCGACATCCGCCAATCTTGCTACTTCTCTTTGGGGCTCCCGTAGCAGGGTATAATCCAAGAGGTTGGGTACCTCAAGGATCCTGCCCCTCATCGCCTATAGTCCACCTAACTACAGCTCGATGTCTCCTCACTTTTTCTCAAGTGGCACATGAGCACCCATGGCACAATCGTTATCCTCCTCGACTTCTTTCTCTGCCCTCGCTGGCACTGCCTGCGAGTCAGAAGCCTCTCCCTTACTCTTCTTCCTCTGACACTGGTTCGCATAGCAACCCAGTTCCCCACAATGGAAACACTTGACCTTGGAGAGGTCCTTCTTCCTCTTCTCCTGCTCTCCCGCAGATGCTAGAGCCTCATCCTCTTCCTCTTCATTCTTGATCTTGACCCCTTTGCTGCTACTCGTCGTCTTGGTTAGCGGTCCGATCTCTTCTTGACGAAGAGCCGTCCACAATTCTTCCCAATCCAGAAAACTCGCCCTGCCCAAGATGCTCTTGACAAATGTCTCCCAATCCTTGGAGACTGCGTTAAGTGTGGTCCTTACCATCAACTCTTGATCTGGAGTGGCCCCTATGGAAGTCAGTTGGTCACGGATCTCCTTCAACCAGCCGAGGAAGACATCTATCTGGTCTCTCTTTTGCATCTGGTATAACCTTAGCTGATTCTTCAGGAGCATCTTTCTCTGCACAGAAGTATGCTGGTACAATGTCTTCAAATTCCTTTTCCATTTCCTTCTCGACAATATGTGGGACCACATGATCTTTGACCCCATCAAGGATGATACACTTTTCCTTAGCCATTGCCTCGTACCTTTCATTAGTTACCGGGTCAACTAGGATAGTCATCACTCTCAAGGCGAAGCCCTTGATATGATGTCTGTCTAGAATGGACAAGATCCTGGCATTCCAGATCACAAAGTTGGACCCTCCGTCCAGCTTGTCCTGATCTCTCAGCCCATTCATGACCATCTCGCTGCTCTTCTGTTGACTCGTCTGAGTCTCTCTACTTCCCACCTAGAAGTTCTCGGTTCGACTCCTGCTGAGTCTCTCTACTTCCCGCTTGGAAGTTCTTGGTTCAACTCCTGTTGAGTCTCTCTAGTTCCCGCCTGGAAGTTCTCGGTTCGACTCCTGCTGAGTCTCTCTACTTCCCGTTTGGAAGTTCTCTTCTGGACTCCCTCTGAGTCTCGATTTCCCTCCTGGAAATCCTTCTGCCAACCATCAAGTTGCCCCTCTGCAATCGTCTATGCAATTGCAACATTGATCCAGATTCCTTGGCTATAAATCCGCCTCGGCAACAACTTCCTCTACCTTGGTCTTGCCCTATTAAGTACTGTTCTAACCACAATACCCCACCAGCTTCGCTCCTACAAACTGCCCACAGCTTCCTTCGCCCCAACGACTGAAGGATTGAGCCTCTTGGCTCTACGCAATCTCAACACTGGCAAAGCAGCTCCCTCAGCCAATTACGTTAGTGCTCCTGGCCTCTGCGTGGCTCTGCATGAGCCTCTCTCTAACCTCCTCAGCCTCTGCAATGGCCTCTCTCTGGCCCAGACTGATGACGCAGTCCCTTTGCGTCAACCCTTCCTCTGTCACTTCTGCAAGGATCAGTTACTATCACTCGGGATAGCTGATTCTAGTGCAAATGCCCTACTCAGCTGATGCCTTCAGCTCTCTTGTGATCTGCAACCACGCTCTGATACCATGTTGAATTTTCTAAGTCTATCTGTTAGAAAATTAATTTGTATTCTGCTCGTTTATTTCTTCTACTTGTAAATTCTGAACAAGTTATTTAAAAACATTTAAATACCGAAATAAACACAATACAGTCACAACATCTACAGACCATCAAATGAAAGAAAACAAGCACACAAGTGACACCGTTATTTTTGGACAAATATCCCCGGAAAAACGTAATGCGGGAAAATTGCTGCAACTATTCTGAGGGTTTATTATTAAGTAGTATTTCCTTGAGTACAATTGGGTGCCTAACCGGCTCACCCAACAGAGAAAAATACACGGCAATACCTCTATATTCAGAAACAGGTATTCAGAAAACCTGTCCCACAAAACCCTCTCCGACACAATAGAAGCTCAACGTTGGCCCTTTTGGCCTCTCCATCAGCCCCAGGACCCTTTGCGTCAGCCCTCTAAGGCACTGCGTAGCCTCTGGGACCGTCTGCGTCACTCCAGCAGCCTATGCGTGGATGATGCAGTCCCTCTTGCCTCTGCGTTGTCTCTGCTGGACTCTGCGTGGCCTGAACTGGTTGCTGTTCTCACTCTCCCTGCTTCTGCGTTGGTCTCTCATTACTGTCCCTGTCTCTCTGTCTAGTACTCATTGCCCTCGCTGCTGATCATTGATTCACTTTTGCTTAGCAAACCCGCTCTAGCAAACTGAATGACTGATCACTCTGGTGTATTTTCCAACTGACCCTCAAGCCTCCTCTTATACTCTTTCTGTTGAGTTTTCAACGATCGAGATTACACCTCTAATCAATGGCTAAGAGTTATATTTGGCTAGATCCTTGTCATTTCGAACCTTCCAACCCAGTTTTATATTAATACCCATTAATATTTTATTTTTTCTAAGTTTAGACTTAGGAACTCCATTAAAAATATTAATTATTTTAATATCTCCTAAACTGGTTAGAATCTGCCCAAAACATTTATGGGTCTTGGAGATCTCATGTGCTTTAGCCTCCACCAATTTTCCTGGCTAGAGCACATCCGATGCTACCCCAAATCAACACTGCCTGGTATCTGACCTGATACCAACTACTGCATCTGTCACTCTAGTACCTAATTGCACCAATTGCTACTGATCCATCGTGCTACTGCATGTCTTGGGCTCCTATAGCAAGGTATTGATTCATGAAGTGGACCTCCTTGAGAATCCTGTCCATCCTGTAGCTCTCTGGGGCTAGAACTCCAAATCATCACACCTCACCCCTGGAGGTAACTCGGCGATCATAGCAAACTCTTCCTCCAGTGTGGAGGACAACCTATCGATCTCAGTGGATGCAGCCTACTGATCCTGCTTCTCCTCCTTGTCCTTCTTTCTGAGAGGACATTGAGTGTTGTAGTGGCCAAGCTCACCACACCTGAAGCACTTGATCTTTGAAATTCTCTTCTTTCTTTTATGTTGCTCTTGCTGTCCCTTTGATGCAAGGGCCACGTCCTCCTCTTCCTTCACTTGCTTCGTCCCACTGCTGCTACTGCCATTGATGGTGGCCTTCACCAGATCACGTTTCATCGCCTTCTGCTGCAGATCAACCTCATTCCCAATCTAGCAGTTTTTCTCTGCCCATGATACTCTAGACGAAAACTTGCCATTCTTCAAAAACACTGTTCAGTGCTTATCGTACAAACTCTTTAGGCTGGGGCGCTGACCCTACTGAAGCTAGCTGGTCCTGGACATCCTGAAGCCTAATAAGGAAGGGGTCTACACGCTCCCCTTTTGGCATCCTTGTGCATCTTAGCTTCTCCTCAAGATACATCTTCCACTGCTCGGAAAATCCTTCCTACAACATAGCTAGTGCTTACCACATCTGTCGGGTAGTATCTTTGTAAGCTATGTGAGATAACACATGATCTCGAACCCCATTGAGAATAAGCCTCTTAGCTCTCGCCATCTCGTTCTTGCACTTCTTGAGCGGCTCTGCATCTGCAGGTACAACTATTATACTATCGACATTAGTTTTGAGATCATGCTCATCTAGAAGGCAGGGAATTCTAGCCTTCCAGATCACATAGTTGGAGGCTCCGTCCAACTGATCTTAATCTCTCAACCTTGTTGATATCATCTCTCTGAAAAAGTCGAATTCCTTCTCTTCTCCTCTGCACAGTTGCTGCCTAGCTATTCACACTCCCTTCTGGAGTGAGAAATCCTGCACACAGCTACTACTGCTCTGCTGGGAAAATTCGAACTTTTTGGCTAGATGTCCCATGAGGAAAGAATTCCCTCAATGTGTGCTCTTCCTTCCTCCTGATGCTATTTGCACTAGCAAACTACTGCAAAATTTGTGTCCCAGCTAAAGATCTGCTCTGCAAGGAAATTGTTGCTACTCCCCTTGCATCTAGTACTCTTCGATCTGGAATTTTTTTTCTTTGTTGACTCACTCAGAGAAGTAAAATTTCCACGAAAAACTGACCCTCCTGGCCAAGAAAATATGTTGCCCCTGGGGTTTCGAATTGTTGCCTACACGGAAATTCGAACCTCCTTCTCCTATTTTGCTCTGAGCTCTCTGGCTTATGATTTGTGCTTTTATACCATTGAAAAATTGGTGACCCGATTTCTATTACAACAAACTGATGATATTTCTCCAATTTTAAAACTATCTTAAACAAATTACTTGTAGTTTTCTACGACAAATATTGAAATACATACACTGCAGCCTACACAAAATAATTACTGCGGAAACTAAATACTGCACATGAGAGAAATAAACACACACAAATACGCCGTTGTTTTTGGACAAATGTCCTCGAAAAAGCCCAACTTGGGAAAACCGGTGCAACAATTGAGGGTTTTATTATTATGCAGTAGTAATCTGAGTACAAATCATTAGATGCCCAAACTGGCAATCTGATACAGAGAATAAACTGGCAAAGAGGTAGTGAGAAATATTCTCACACTTTCACTGGCGATCTGACACTGATTAGGCTCTGGAAGGCTAGCCCCACGCAGCGTCTGCGTCAGCCTACGCAGATCTGCGTCACAGCCTCTAGGAGCTGTGTCTCCTCCTCCTCTGATCTTCTTCTGACTGGTTATTCGATTCTCT
>APFE031329369.1:14823-37217 GCA_000404065.3 Pinus taeda
CCCCAACATGGTATCCATCTGCTCATACACCTCCCCAATCACTAGTTTATCTGTATCTACAAAATGAATCATGTTATAAATGGGCCTAGTGAATTCCAATACTTGCCTTACACGTGCCCAAAATAGACCATCAAGAGCGGTCCCCTCCACCTGTTCAAAACCTCGCTTGTCAACTGCATTTGTAGCCCTTTCCTTTAATACCTGCCAGTGTGGACTTGATACCATGCTAGCCAATAACTCTCTTACCTTCAAAAGCCGCCTGAAGGTGAGGTAATAGCTAGCAAATCTAGTCTTCACAATCTTCAACAGCTCCAATCTTGAGTGACTACGGAAAAGCCCATGGGTATTACTGTGATTTGTAATAAATTTTATCATTTGTTTGCCTCTCTTGTACAAATCACCAATCCATCTGTATTGTTGGTTTTTGTTCTTAATAATATCATGCATCAAAAGGTTCATTGCGTGAACCAAACACCCAGACCGAAATATGTTGGGGTATTTATCATCAATAATTGCTACCGCTGCCTTACAATTAGCAGCATTATCGATGATGACTTGGATGACATTGTATGGCCCAATACATTCAATTGTTTCAAGTAATGGTTTTGCAATGTTGATGTCGATCTTGAACTTCTCTGAGTAATCATATGCTGAAAGAAAGATGGCACCATTAATAGACACAACAAGAACACTTATCAATGGCTTGCCCTTTACATTTGTCCATCCATCAGATACAATGGACACCCCATGCTCAATCTGATATTTTTGTTTTTTCATTATCAAGTCCAATAGTTCTAGCCTGTCATACCCAGGGCTTTTGTATCGTGTAGAGGCATCATTTATGGCAAAAACCATTTCATGCCAATAAGGTGAGCGAAGAACATTGAATGGTATCCCACATGCATAGAGAAACCTGTAAATTTTTTAATCCACATCATTCCTACACCCTTCATCAAGGAAATCTGATATGGTTCTATGCCTTAAAGAGATGTTTGGTCCGGTGCCTCCATATCCACCGCCATCGGAGGATGCTGAAGGAGTTCTTTGTGCATGTTGATGTGATTGTGAGCTATGTTCAAAGAAATCCTTTGATTTTTTAGATTTGTATTGGGCTTCCTCCTCTTCCCTTATGTATTTGGCTCTATCTGTTGCCGACACACTTGCACAAGTTTTGATTCCTATTCGTTTATTTTCATCCCATGACCTTTTCCCACAGAGGTGCATTCTGGCACGGGTGTATGAACCTGTGTAAGTTTTGTTGCAATGGGGGCAATCAAATTTAGTGGTTCCACCCCCTCTCCCTCCTTCGAGCCTAGAAACATATTTCCACAATGGGGTTTGGTCTTGTTTAGTTTTTTGGGCTGAATCATGTTCACTCTCTTCCTCGTCACCAAGGTACTCCTCTCTAGGGTTTTCATCAAATCCACTATAATGCACTTCTTCATCCTCTTCTTGATCAACCCTCCTCCTTCTACTCTCCAATACCATAATAACCAAAAAAGGAACCAAGAAGAAGAAAATGCCAAGCCATATAACCATGATGTCTGAATTTTGAAGTTTTGACTCTGCAAAAAAAATGGAGGAATGGGAATGGGAAATAGCAAAAAAAAATTATTTATTTATTCAGCAATGAACATACAAAAAAAATGCTAGATTAGAGTGTAGATCCTACCTCTTTGGCCTTCAATCCCAAGCTCTAATCTCCCCTTGCAAGCTCCTCTCTCACCAACCTCCTCTCTCCAAGCTCCAAACTCTCTCTTGCTCCAAACTCTCTTGCTCCTCTTGCTCTCAATGGATGAAGTGAATAAAGGGGAGAGGGGAGGGTCAATTTATGCTTTTCCCCCTCCTCTTTCCTCCCCCTCCTTTCCCTCCCTTTCCTCTCTCCTCCTCTTCCGTCGGTCGTCACCCTCCCTCTTGGTCGCGCGTCTTTTTTGGATGGGAGCATCTTTTCAGAGGGGATAACGGTCGGGAGAGATCACTCCCCGACCGCTCCCTCCTCTGAAAAACACTCCCAGAGGTTATGAGAGTGGTGAAGGAGCGAACATTCCTGACTGCTCCCCTAAATGCTCCTAAAAAAATAGGGAGAATTTTTTTTTGTCAAGACCGTGCTCCCAAAATTGCTCCCTCTTCGGAAGTGATTTCGGAAGCGCACTCTCAACTAGCTCCCGCCCGGAGCTCGAATTGAGAGTGGGGACGTGAGAGGGGGTGTCACGCCCCCAGGTCGGTGGTAGTCTTTCAACCGTTCTTGACGAGGTGCAACACCACCGAACATTTTCTTTTCACCAATACTTATGTTCATGGACTATGCCTAACCATATGTCCTACTTAGTTTGTGTTTCTCAACCAAGTAATTATTATGTTTCCTTTATACCAATGAACACCCATACACATTCATTATCATCAGCAATTATACAAGAGAACACAATTGCACAGTATAAAGAGAGGGACAACTCCCTGAACAATGAGTCTGCCTGAATAATATATTATACAATCTTTCAATGTTACAAAGCTTTACAAGTATACTTGGAAACACCAAGTTTCATACTTAGCCAAATTTACAACTTCATCACACCTCCGTGTGATAACCAAGATCCTTTGCCCAAGTCGGGTGGGCGCGCCCTCACACGAGCTACCAACCAAACTTCACAACCGAACCTTTGCACGATGGGCGGGCGACCTTACACGAGTCACCCTTCGTTTACCTCCGCAGGGTGGGCGGGCGACCTCACCCAAGTCTCCTATCTTCCACCTCCATGTTTGTCTTCGCACGATGGGCGGGCGTTCACCCGAGCTACCCAAGAACCATGCCAACCAAGCACCCAGCGCCTTCACCCATACACCGCGCCTTCGCCTTCTTTCCAAGATCTCGTGCTACCTCAAGGAGCTACCCAAGGTTTGGCGCATACAACCTGCGCCTTCACCTTTGCTGCAGCTCTTTATCTCTTCGCACTTCTTCGTAGAAGACTTGTGTGAACGCTTGAGCTTGTTCCAAATGACTCCATTGCATTTGTTATTTATATGGTGCGTTGGGCAAGTCTTGGCTGCCCAAGCCGACTTGCCAACACCCTCGCATATCGTTTGTTTGTTTGCTTTATGTTGGTCAGCCAACACTTCTACCCACCATCGACTACACAATATGAGGTCGGCCCATGGGTTGAGCCTTCGCTCTCCACGCCTATAAACGCTTCACTCGTCTTCCTTTCATGCGCATTATAACATGTGTTCATCGCACCTTTGTCAAGGACTTCGTACTTCACACTTTTCACCTCCGTTCGTTCAACACCGAACTTGGTCGCACATCGGGTGGGCCTGCCTAGGAACCGTAGGTCCTTACATCCTCCTCCACCTGAAATCGTTGTCGTCCTCAACAACATCCCATCTTAGTAGCCATCCACGAAGATCAACATCAACAACTGTCTCATCCTTGGTCCATGATATCAACTCTTCCACATACTGCAAACATCCCTGCAACATATGTAGAACTCCCATCTCCACCATGTGTCGTCCCATCCTGTAGTCTGCCTGTCAAGATACTCCACCTGATACGGACATTTGTTTGCAGAAATGTCAACCCATATAGATCCAACTCATGCCAACACACCTCTGCACATTGGTACCCCTCATGACTCGAACTAGTTGGGTAGCTAATCCAACCATACGCCTAAACCACAAGAATGCACATCCTTATGCCACCATAAGTCTTTCCCTGACTTCTGCTACATCTCGAACTCACCAAGAATCTATCCAATTCCCATGCTCAGGCCCATGGAAACTCCATCCCATCTGCAATATGTCCAGCCCATGGCCTTGTTGCACAAGAGTGTACAACCTCTCCACTGGCTCATACATCTTCATGTCACAACAACATCTGCACAACATCGTTTTCTTTGGCATTCCCCATAGTATGTCCATGAATGACACCTCTACACATGCTCTTGCATAATGTTCCTGCATAACTGTCATGCTCCTTATCTCCAACCTGATGTCCGTGACTCTAGTTGTCCATGATGTCCAACCCATGTAGACTCCATCCCAACATCTGGCCATCTGCATCCAAGTCTACAATCTATCATAAAGAAGCCTCCTCATAAGGCCCCTTACTAAGTTGGTGCAGCCCCTTCCAAGCAAGGTCCCTACACCAACCCATCTCCAAGGTTGTCTATAGAGAAAGGAGGGCCAAGAAGTTTCCTCCTTGACTCTCATCTACCCATGTATCGGATTGATGTTGTGTCCTCAAGTATCTGTGCACAGCCTCAATCTCCTCACATGTACACCTAAGCTCCCCAAGCTTGGCTTTCGTCAACTGAAAGTCATATATGCCCATAGCATACCTGCAAAAATCCATTATACCAGCCGAATCTCTACCTTCATAATCCTCTCCAACCACTGCCTCTGAAGTAGTACTCAGACTCCCTTCTTTTGCAACTCCATTGTGAAGATCATCAATAGAAGATGTCTTTATCAAGTGCTTCAAGGTTTGTGAGATTGCCCTCTCATTTACTTCATTCTTCCTCACTCTTGCAACGAAGTCAATCAACTTCCCTTCCTTCGTTGTTTGAGTCATACTCCCAAGTCCTTTTTGCTCCACATCCTCATGCTTCACATTCAGATCTTTGGGATACAAAGTCATAGAATTCATCCTCGGTCTATAACCCAAGCAACTCCTATTCATCGGAACCATCATGGTTCTTCCCTCAACTGTGATCAAGAGAATATCCTGGTCCACCATTGGTATGGCTTGTGCAAGCCTCATGAAATCTTGCCCCAATACCATAGAATGATCATCCATGTCCACGATCCTCAAGTCCAACTTTCCAAACCACGATCCCACTCTCACCTAACTGTTTTCCATCACACCAATAATAGCTTTCATGGTAGAGTTGACTGCTTTGAAAGCACTCCATTCCCTCTCCATCTTTGCTTTCTTCCCAAAAGACTTTGTTGCCTTCCTGCTTAAGAAGCTATGAGTAGCTCCAGTATTCACCAAAGCTACAAATCTCTTGCCCTTCATGATCACCTGCACAAAACTAAGCTTCAAGGAATCACCTCCTTCTGTCGGCTTTATCTTGTCTCTCACATCAGCAACCATTCTCAAGAATTCAGCCTCAGAAGTGTCAATTGGCTTGTGCTCCAACTTGACATTCCTCCTAAGGTAATTCACTTCCTTGCTTGGCTCTTCTAAGCAACCCGATCCGAGTCTAGCTTGACTTCCTTCAAGCTTGTCCTCCATCGCATTGTGCTCCAGTGCACCAACCAAGTGTCCATTGACTACCTTCATAGAACTAAGCTTTCGAACATCCTCTAGATTGTCTCGGTAGTGAGTTCCCGGCCTGTCAATGTAGTCGAGCTCTTCCTGCTCAATTACAACAACCTTCTTACCAAGAAGCTTCTTCTTTATCTCCTCCTCAATTTGCTTGACTTCGGCTTCCACCATGGCACTTTTCTTCCTTAACCGGGCTCTTTCATCCAAGAGCTCTTGAAGACCAAGATCACTTCGTCGGATCTCCTCATCAAGTTCCTTGAGTTCACCATCCATCGTACTTCCGCATTGGCTTTTGAGTTCTTCAAGTTCCCTCCTTAGTTCCGAACAGCCTTCCCGAATCTTCATGTTCTCAGCCTTCATCGAAACCTAGTTAGAACTCCATCGACCCATCTGTTCCAACACTTTGTACTAGAAGACTTCACCTGCATTATGGCTACTGTAGGTTCATCCACCATCTTTGCCTTTCAGCCTTCTCCAAGTTCCCTGCAAGACATGAACCCGCTCTTGTTCCACTTGTATGTGAAACCGGCTTCCTTCACCTGCAAGTACTTGTTTCATTGTCACCAATTGTCAAGCTTCTTCAACCCTGAATCAACTTCAATCACCAGCTCCAGCTGAGCTCTGATACCAACTGTCACACCCCCTGGCCGGCGGTAGTCTTTCAACCGCTCTTGGCAAAGTGCGGCACCATCGAACACTTTCTTTTCACCAATACTTATGTTCGTGGACTACGCCTAACCATATGTCCTACTTAGTTTGTGTTTCTCAACCGAGTAATTATTATGTTTCCTTTATACCAATGAACACCCATACACATTCATTATCATCAGCAATTATACAAGAGAACACAATTGCACAGTATAAAGGGAGGGGTAACTCCCTGAATAATGAGTCTGCCCGAATAATATATTATACAATCTTTCAATGTTACAAAGCTTTACAAGTATACTTGGAAACACCAAGTTTCATACTTAGCCAAATTTACAACTTCATCACACCTTTGTGTGATAACCAAGATCCTTTGCCCAAGTTGGGTGGGCGCGCCCTCACACGAGCTACCAACCAAACTTCACAACCGAACCTTCGCACGATGGGCGGGCGACCTCACCCGAGTCACCCTTTGTTTACCTCCGCACAGTGGGCAGACGACCTCACCCGAGTCCCCTATCTTCCACCTCCACGTTTGTCTTCACATGACGGGCAGGCGCTCACCTGAGCTACCCAAGAACCCATGCCAACCAAGCGCCTAGCGCCTTCACCCGTACACCACGCCTTCGCCTTCTTTCCAAGATCTCGTGCTACCTTAAGGAGCTACCCAAGGTCAGGCGCATACGACCTGCGCCTTCACCTTTGCTATGACTCTTTATCTCTTTGCACTTCTTCGTAGAAGACTTGTGTGAATGCTTGAGCTTGTTCCAAATGACTCCATCGCATTTGTTATTTATACGGTGCATTGGGCAAGTCTTGGCTACCCAAGCGGACTTGCCAATGCCCTCACATATTGTTTGTTTTCTTGCTTTATGTTGGCCGGACAACACTTCTACGCACCATCCACTACAGTATATGAGGTTGGCCCGTGGGTTGAGCCTTCGCTCTCCATGCCTATAACGCTTCGCTCGTCCTCTTTTCATGCGCATTATAACATGTGTTCATCGCACCTTTGTCAAGGACTTCGCACTTTTCACCTCTGTTTGTTCAACACCGAACTTGGTCGCACATTGGGTGGGCGTGCCTAGGAACCACAGGTCCTTACAGGGGGGGTGGGGGGCACTCCCCTGCAACCCTAGTAATAAGACAAAATGCCACCAAAAGAGTACCCACATGCATAAACAACAAAATATGCTGAGTACAATTGACTTCAAAATGTGTCGCAAAAATCTCCAACTATTGGAGCTTTTTAGAATGCCATGTTTTCATGTTTTTCCAAGTTTTTGGAGTTCAAGTTTATTCTTGCTAAGTTTTTCTCATTATTATCAGATTTCCCAATTTGATGAACTGCCAATGGATAGTTTTGCACAGCTATTCCAAAATGCTAATCATAAGATCATTTTGTTTGCTCATTATTAATTCATACATTCTTGTAAAACTATTCCTTTTAGTAATAATCATTTGCAAAGAAACAACTTTTAGTCATCTCCAAACAAAAATCATAACATTAAGATTTATATTGATTTCAAGAATGGAATATGACAACATGAGGAAGATATCGTGTTAAAATATGGCTACTTTGAAACAAAAAGATGTTTTTTCCTACCAAAAACCAAAGATAGGATTTGAAATTTGATCAAAGAAACTTTTTAGAGACTTAAGTTTTGGGTTGATGTTAACGAAGGAGATCAAGGACAGTGGATGTGTTGTAAATACTAGATAGTAAAACACCCGTCCTAATTCTTGTTGAAGATCAAGATATTTACATGTTCTTACACAGTAAGCTTCCCAATATCAAGGTGATGAATGTCATTGGTAAACCTCATAAAGCTCGTTGATGCACTAACCAAACAACATCACTAGCCAATCAAATTATATGTATAATATACACTGGGAAGGGTTGTTGTTGTACTATTATTATTGTAATAAAATATTTTTCTTACTATTTTTATTATTAAGACCTCACACATATGCTTTTAATTAAAAAATTGTTGTAGCATACCCTAGAGATGGATGATAAGGATTTAGCTTTTACAAGTACCCACCTTAAGCAGAAATTATAGCTATACTCTTGTTTATAACACATTACAAACACAATACTCTTCCTCAGAGAGAAGACAAATTACAGGGTAAATCCTCTAGGAAACTTATTACTTGCAGGAAAGAATATTGAGTATAGTAACCCCTAAAGTAAGAAAAATCAAGGACCTATTCAAACAAATTGTCTTCTAAACATTATGAGATAATAAATATCATTTAGTTAAGAATAGAATATGCCAATTTAGTTAATTCCAATGATCTAATATTCTAATAGTTTCGATGATGCTGCAATTATTTTTGAACTATGTGGCCATTGCAAACTCTTGCACAAACTTTTCCCATACACTACTAAACCATCTTCTACAAATTTTCCTAATATAATGACATGGTTATATCTGTGACTGCTTTGAAAAAGGGTGCTAAAACTGAAAATGATCAAAGGAATGATTGCCCAAATGAATATTGCAAGATCTAAAAATCATCACATAAAAGCTAATAAGCTACATCAGAGCTTAGAGTATGGGCCAATGTTAGTTATTGTAACATTGGATGTGTTCTAGCCTTGAAATTTTGTGAAGAGGTTAGAGTACAGGGGATCTCTGAGACCCAGAAATCATTTTTGGAAATTCCACCTAGAAATGACTTAATTAGATTATTAACCAATTTTTAAATATTTCCGAAGTATAAACTTATGGAATATGGTTAATTAATCAAAATTAATTAATTCAAGGCGTGAATCATCTAGAATCTCACATAGATCGACTTCAAGATGATCCTAGCCATCGATTAAGATTTAATCTTGGCTGTTGGAGTCCCAATGAAGAATTATAAAAAGGATTCGATGGGAACTTGGAGAATATACTTAAGCAGTTCGATTTCTTGGCAGATCGATTTCCACAATAGCAGCAGTGAGTTGTCAAAGAGAGAGCTAGAGATCGAAGCAGTGAGAGAGGGGCAGAGACAGTGAAGTCGGAGGAAGATTTCCAGATCCGGTGAGTGCATTTGCAGAGAGGCAGAAGAGCCACAAAAAGGCTGACGTTGGGGCAGCGAAGTAGCGTCTAGAGGTTGTTTCGATTCTGCTAGAGAAAGACGAGTTTCAGTGCTAGAAGCTGGACAGAGGTTCCGGAGGCCAGGAGGGACATTTTCCCAGACAGTTGCAAACCAGACGGATTGAGGAGAAGCTGGTTCAAATTGAGTGTAGAAGGGACTGCACTAGGGTGACGCAGTAGCTGCGCAAAGCCAGTTTGGACGGCTCACTTGACGCTGAGGTTAGAGCCCGGATTTACCTGTGGAGTGAGGAAATTTCCTCACTAGATATTTTGCCAGTATTTCTCTATAGGATTGCCAATTTCGGCATCTAGCTGTACTAAGATTATTTCACTGTTGCTTAATATTAAAACCCTCAGTTGTTGCATCGGTTTTCCCAAGTTGGTTTTTTCTGGAGACATTTGTCCAAAAATAATTGTGTTATTTTATGTGTGTGTGTTAGCATTTCTTCTAGTGTTTATTCTTCCGTAGTTTTATTTGTGTAGGTTGCAGTGTGATTTATTCAATATTTGTTGTAGCAAACAGTAAATAAATTGTTAAATTAAATTAACAATTAGAAGAATAATTTCAAAGTTGCTAAAATAGGATTCTCGTCGTGGAATTTTCATAGCTAAGACAATCAATATACTGAGGGTTGTTGATAGAAGAAAAGGAAGAGGAAAAGAATTGAAATTTTAAAATGGCTTATAAAACATTAAGTATTGTTACACACCAAAATGGGTGACCTTATAGGAAAAAGTTGTTCTCCCACATTTGATAGTCAGTAGCCCCTGACCACCATTATTTGATGATGATAAGCCATGTGACTTCGTCATCTGTACCAACGACCATACCTCTCACCATCTGGTATTACCACTTGGATAAAGGTGGGTTTCTATTCAAAAGGTACTTTGATCATTTTGCAATCAGGTGCTTATACTTGTTTGTTTTGGGCATTTAGTATAGATAAAGGGGTGATCTGGAAGATTGCCCAATCTTGACTGTAAATTTGTTCTCTCGCCTTACCATGGGGGTTAATCTTTAGCCCTAGTCTAGTGGGACATCCTTTGAGGCTTTAGGGTTATAGGACGGGCACTACTTGGAAAACTTGAATTGAGATAGTGTGTTCATTATCCCTTACACCAAACTTGACACTTTCCATGCCACATTACAAGCCCCATATACCACATCCATTCTTTGGGTCTAACTTATCATTGGTTCCTTGGGATCTGGCACCCACATGTCCCCACTCTTTGAGTAGGGTTAGAAAACATTTCCCTAGAGGTTGATGCAGCTAAAAGAATGAAAAAACATATCATGGCCACAATGAAAGAACAAGAAAAAAATCAAAATACAAAATATGTTCGAGACATAAGTTAACCATCACCTGCTTCTTGAGCACGTGATGCTCTTTCACATCAAAAGGAAGCATTGCATGTCCCAACCTTGATAAACAGTGAACTGTCTCATCTTAAGGGATAATATAAAATGCTACATCATAAAGTACAAGCACTAACCCTTGAGCTATGCACCGTAATACAAACATTTGATATTTATGTTTGGAAATTACTAAGAGGGGGGTGAATCAATAATTTTGAACTTAATTTTTTGCTCAACTTAAATTTCTTCTTATGCGGCTCATGATTTATGTATATACTCAATTATTAATGGTTTCCTTTTGCAGTTACCAGAGATAAAAATTTGCAGATATACTTATTCAGAATTCAAGAGCATTCACACAATATTCAAGAACCAACACATGAAGACACCAGATATAAGTGGAAACCCATAAGGGATAAAACAACAAATTTTTGGTTGAAAGTGATGTGAAGGAAAGCTCCTACTTCTTCATTACATCAGATTTTTGTAGGCTCCAACCTACAAGAGGCTCCTACCTCAAAGGAAACTCCAACTTCCACAAATTTTCTGCAGGCTACAACCCACAGGAGGCTCTTACCTCAACAAGCTATCACATGTTCTTTATCAAGCTGCAACTTGAAAAGAGACTGCAATTTCACAATCACAATATCAAGTCAAGAGTTCTAGTTACCTGATATAGCTTTTGGTTGTCAAGTCTACTGCACATCTTCAATTATGTTCCTCTTCTATTGTTGCTCATGAGCTCTCTCATACAAACTACTCCACTCAAACAAAAGTTCTTTTTCCATTCAACCATGTATATTTTATAAGCATGGATTCTTGGTTGTTTGTATTCTCTACAAGAATATGAAATGAGGCATTGTCTCTTGATCTTCTCAAACTATACACTACTTGTCTCTTCATTTTCAAATCTAAAAAACTAAATTTTGTAATATAAAATAGAGTTGAAATAATATAGCTCAACAGTAATGATTACAAGAGACAAATCAGATTTGTATTGGCTACATTTTCCAACCTTGTACCATACAATTTTCTTGTTTAATGAAAGCATACGTTTTCCAGCTTGTGTCTCAATATAGCTGTGAGAATTCGGAAATCCGTAAATCCTACTACAACAACTGATTAAGTTTGTTCTATTTGTTAAATAACTTGAACAAATTATTTACTGCGTCCTATGGTAAATATCGAAACTAATACACTGCAGCCTTCACAAATACAATACTGCGGAAAAGATAATGCTGGAAGAATAGAATCACACACATATAAATAACATTGTTATTTTTGGACCAATGTCCCCGAAAAAAAACCTAATTTGGGATTTAAACTAGTACATCGACTGAGGGTTTTAATATTATGTAGTAGTAAATCTGAGTACAAATTTATGGATGCTCAAATCTAGCAATCCATACAAAGAAATAATTGACATAAGATCTAGTGAGAAAAATATCACTTCCACCGGCGTCAGCCTATGCAGTTTTGCATCACACAACTCGAATCAGCGTCTCTCTCGCTAGCTGATCAACTGATGTCTGAGAAATGCACTCTCCTAGCCTCTGGGCTCCCACTCAAGCTTCTGGCACTGAATCACTACTTCTCCCCAGCAAAATACAGCTTCCACTCTGGAGCACTGCACTGCCTCTCTCTGGAACTCACTATCTCTCTGCTATGCACTCACCAGACTGGAAAATATTCCTCCCTGCCTTACTATCCTTGCCCCTCTCTCATCGCTTCGATCTTACTGAATCACCTCCGGCAACACGCAGTTGCTACTCTGAAGATCGATTTCCTAGCAAAATCAAATTCCTTGGTGTCTCAAGTGTGTTCTCCAACCCCCATCGAATTTCTTCTTATAATCTCTCGTTGAGAAATCAATAGCCAAGATTAAAACATAATCGATGGCTAAGATTAACTAAAACTCTATCCATGTCTTCTTCTAGAAGATTTTCACCATGACTTAATTAATACCCTTTAAATAATAAGTTTTCCTAAGTTTAGACTTAGGCACCATTAAAAAAAGATTAATTATTTTAATTAAGTCATCTCTAGGTGGAATTTCCATAAACAATTTCTGGGTTTTGGAGAATACATGTATTCTAGCCTCTGCACCAAATTTCACGGCTACAACATAACCGATGCTACAAAAACTAACAATAGCATGTCTCATTTTTCATCAATGACCAATCAACAATGTTCAACCTTCACACTAATTATCATAGGCTTTGCACTTCACATCACTTTCATCTTTTGCATTTCAATCAACCTTGCAACAATAGCCATCTAGCATTCAACTTAAATCAACCTTAACACAATATCATCAACATGATCAATTGACATCGATGCCAATATTACCAACAACATTATAAAGATAAAGTAAAAGGGGCACAAGAGGGATGAATCAAGCAAGCCGAGTAGGGTAACTCATGCCTCCACGATTGCTCCCTCCTTACATTCATACACACAGGATGTGGACTCCCCCATCAGTTGGCCCCTCTTATTGTGGCACTTGGCCATGAACCTTTTCCCCTCCATTGTCATACATTTACACTAACATCTATTGATTGAGGGGTTGACCTTGGAAATGTCACTTCCCCTTGAGGGTTGGAAGCGCCTAATAGGGTTGATAATTAGCCACCTCTATCAAGGTAGGGAACACCTTTATGGGACTTGGTCTAGTTAGATATTGTTATCACTCAGATTTTCCTTAGAAGTTATTCGAAAGAAGGAAAGGATCCAAGGTAACTACAAACCAATCTTTTAAGTATAGATCCTAGCCAATCTACACTCAGAGAGGGCTCTCTCTTTATGATTTATCATTGTTTTGATGAGATGTTAGGCTAGTTATTAATGCTCAAGGGATTTGTTTTGATTTGTTTGGTGGAATTAAAGGAAACATATAGGCAGAGCAGTTATTCAAGCCATTGGGCTATGGAGTCAAGTAGGAAAGGTTTATCAGGGTTTGAGTAATCACCGAGGTAAGAGTTCACAAGGCAAGATAGCACAGCAAGGACAAATCTAAAGGTTTCAATGGATGGAGGACTTAACCAGGGCCAAGGGCAATGAAGAATCCTTAGCCGAGATCAAGCTGAAGAAGGGAGGGTTGGCAAATAGCAAGGGCAATTAAGAATACTATACCAAGGGCCAAGAAAGGGAATGAATTATAGAAATAACGGAGCAACTAAGAATTCCCAAACTTAAGCAATTTCATAGAAAACATTAAATGAGCAAACAGTGAAGACAGAGAGCACTTAAGATAATTCTGATAGTATTATTCCTTATTTGTTTTTAAGATTTATAAGACAACGCAAATGATATTTCATAACATAAAAGAAAAACAATATTCAAACATCAGAGAAAAGATACTTATTTGTTTGCCATAGTGCACATGAATCGAGTGAAATGTCCTCAGCTTTATTTAATCCAGTAAACTAGTCCAGCCTTAATTACAGTAGCTCCTTTAGCTCAAAACAAAATTTCTACAGAAATTTTTTTTAATCCACCAAAAATATTTCAAATGGAGAAGTATTTATACTAATTCTAAACTGAAATATCTTGAAAAAATATCAAGATTGATTTCACAAATATATTCAACTGTTTTACATTAATAGAACTTAAATAAAGGAAATTCAAAACTAATTTATCTATTTGGCACTATTTTTATGGATTTATGGTGACAAAGAAGAGAAAGTCGAATTTGATAGCAACTCTTAAGTGATGATGAAGCATCCCAGTCACTAACTGCATCCTTCCTTTGTGCATTCTGCCCTAGAAATTCCGCAAACTTAGGGTCCAATGATACGCTTGTATATCTCAATCCGAGCTAGATATGTAAAAAGTGAAAGAGGTTATTGTAGATAAGAATGTTTTTTAGATAAAAATCTCTCAGTTTCCCAAAATTCAACTTCAGCTATTCACAATATTCTCTGCAAAACGATGTCAAAAACAGGACTTTGCACAAACTGAAAAATAGGTTGTGAAGACATGCACTTATATCCCTTTTGGTAATACCTGTGTAAAAAGTGAGATAGGTTTTTGTAGATTTGTCTGTTAGGAACAAAACCCTCCTCCCGTTTTTCGAAATACTTCTTGGATTGGTCACAATAGTTTCTGCAAAACTATGACTTAAACAGGAAATTTCTGAAGAATGTACCATTTCTGCTCTAATTTCATTTTTTAACCTTGAATTTCTTTTAACTGTCTTTCACTTTTACTTTGGATAAACTTCATTGCTGCTAGGGAAAGTGTTTTTATCTCTGCTTATCCCTTACTGCATTCATGTTTACTTTTACTGTTTACTATTTACTTTTACTTTTACTGCGCTGTTTTTTTATCTGTCTTCACTTTGACATGAATTTGTATGCTCTGTAACTGTCTTCCCTGCTGTTTATCTTCATGCTAACTGATTTACTTGACTTGGTCTTCAATCTGATACTCTTTAGCCCTTATACACTTTGACTGTTCTTTATTGTGTCCTTTTATCTTCACTGTATATTTTAGGTTTTTTACTGTCTATTTCAACAGTAAATCATTTAATTTCATGTTTCCTCTGTTTGTCTTTTAACAATGTTTTATTTTCCATCTCTGTTTGAATAGACCTAATAACAATCTCGGAGTAAACAGGTCTTATGACTAATATTAAGACTGTTTATCCAAGGTTGTGATCTTTTGATCACCTGTAAAACAAAACAAACTGTTAGGAAAATGTTGGGTTGACAGGGAGGGTCATTAATGGATTTATCGAGCTTTATAAGTCTATGGAGTGAATCCAAAGTGATTTCGAGAGGTAAACCATGCTTGAATTGGTTAGCAGAGGCTTTAGGTGGAGCAGAAGGTTTTCATAAGTTTACACAGTAGAATGGGTGAAGGGCGAGAAAACGTGGGTTCTTGGGGTTTGAACTTTAATGGGAACACTTTTAAAATATGGCGCGAACTGAACAGCAGACACTTTGTCGCGTAGCAAGGCAGTAAGCAGCCTCCTCCAAAAACCACTGTTATGTTCCTATACCAATAAGTGTCATATATCATGATTGACTTGATTTATCTCTGAAATATATACATACCTTCGCTTGTTGCAAATGTTTTCCATATTCAAAATAAAAAATTAAAAAATGTAAAGAGGTTAAGTCCTAGAAGAAGAATAAAAGGACAAAAAGAATGAAAAGGTCAGAAAAAATAAAAAATGAACCCCAAGAAAAATAAAAAGACCATGAAAGTGTGCAAGTTAAAATTTCCACTCTTATTTACTCTGATGCAGAATAAAAGATTGTGTGCAGCTTGTTACTTATGCCACAATCCATGGTAACCAAATAGTTTAATCTTGGTTATTCCATGTTTTGAATTTCATGCATAGAGATAGAGAATAAAATTTGACCAAACTGTTTAATCTTGGCAGATAAATAGATAGGTAGAGTGAATAAAAGGAGCTCAACACTTTAATATGAGCCCTTGGATGTAATAAGGATAGACTTAGACAGATTTTCATTGTAAAATAAAAGAAAAGGTTTTGATGAGGGTTTGCCAGTTTAAGTGCACCCTAATAAAAGAAGAAAAAATGGTAGGATACGTAGGTAGAGTAAGTAGATGAATGGTTGCAGAATTATGTATGATGAATGATTACCCAGATATCAAGTTATATACTTTCATCATCAAAAAGCACTTAAAGATATGGATGACAATGAAGACATTTACATCATAGACAAAAGTCAAACTAATTAACTTCCTCACTCATTTTTTCCCTAACTTTTACTAATTTCCCATAAGTACTAAAGGCACCAACAACCTGAAAGTTAAAGGGACTCAAAGCATTTCTCTGACTTCTGGAGGGACCGGGCCCTCAGCCCAATAACTTGTAAGGCCTAAGTGCTAAAGCCCCTTCATCAAAATTCACCCCCTCCATAATTCATTCATTCCCTTCAAATCCTTTTCCCAAGGTAAAATCACTCTTTTACCTAGGAAAGATAAATGGTTCTTTATAAAAACCCCCAAAACACATTTTAGCCTAAGTCATAATGTTGGATGATGAATGCATTTTTGGAAACATTTACTTAACGCATTTTTTTCCCATGGTCATATTAACTTTTAATTCTTATTATTTATTTAACTCCCGAAACAAATTACCCTTTCCCGTATTATTAATAAAAATCCAAAAATAAATAAATATCCCGTCCCAATGGTTTGGAAAATAAACCATAATAAAGTTTATTAACTTGGATTAATTAATCAAACTGTGATTAATTACGAGCCAAAACTCCCGACACGTTAAAAAGGAATTAATTAGTCACCTAGATTAATTAGTAGCCTCTCCGCCAATACATTCACCCCCGATATAATTAAAGTCATTTAATTATGTTGATTATGCCATTAGGCCCCCCTCCATTAACTCCCTAACACTTTCCGCTGACGACTACCGCACAATCTACCTTCCCTCTTCCAATGACTCTCGCTCATATCACGCGGGCCTTTTGGTCAAACGTTAACCACCCGACACAAGCTGTTTTGACTTTTCGCTGATGCCACGTGTCATCCAATTTGTGGCATCGCGCGACCCTCTGCCAAAACCACCAACCTCTCAAAAGCCGCGCGATGAAAACCATTACCAATTCCGCTTACCGCCCGCCCGCTACGTGACAAAGCGTCTACTATTCAGTTCGCGCCATATTTTAAAAGTTTGCCCATTAAAGTTCAAACCCCAAGAACCCATGTTTTCTCGCCCTTCGCCCATTCTACTATGTAAACTTATGAAACCCTTCTGCTCCACTTGAAGCCTCTGCTAACCAATTCAAGCATGATTTACCTCTCGAAATCACTTTGGACTCACTCCATAGACCTATAAAGCTCGATAAATCCATTAATGACCCTCCCTGTCAACCCAACGTTTTCTTAACAGTTTGTTTTGTTTTACTGGCGATCAAAAGACCGCAGCCTTGGATAAACAGTCTTAATACTAGTCATAAGACCTGCTTACTCCAAGATTATTATTAGGTCTATTCAAACAGAGATGGAAAATGAAACATACTGTTAAAAGACATGCAGAGGAAACATGAAATTAAATGATTTACTGTTGAAATAGGCAGTAAAAAACCTAAAATATACAGTGAAGGTAAAAGGACACAGTAAAAAACAGTTAAAGAGTATCAAAAACAGGTAAAGAATATCAGTAGGGAAAAGTAAGCAAAGATCCAGCACACAATTACTAAAGCAACAACAAGAGGCAAATCCCAGTTTCAACCTCCAGCTCATTCATAAATAAAGGGACAACAGCAATCAATTTTCCATCTGTCTCTATCTTTTTGTAAAAGATATTTTGTATTCCCTATAATAAATCTCATGTGGTTATGAGATATTTTGGATGTAATTTTTGTATAAATACTTCTCCATTCAAAGTATTGAGGGTGGATTCTATAACATCTTTGTAAATCTATGCTATCAAGCTGAGAAAGTTTTTGTAATCAAATTTGGATTTTGTTGGAAAATGAATGAAAACTGACATTTCATCAGATTCTCGTGAAGTACAATTACAAATAAGTATTCTATCTGTAATATTCCTAATTAGCCGTAGATAATTGGAATATTCGATTTTGCTCAATTTTTGCCTTCTATAGTTATTTATAAATAAAAAAGTGAGAAAAGGGGACATAACTCACTTTTAGAATAAAATTCACTTCCTAGTAGCACAACATTGTGACTTAAAGGGGAGCCAAGGGGGCCAAAGGGGGATGCAGAGATGGAGCCCACACAAACACTTGGAGGGACTGCGCAGAAGGGAAGAAACACATGGCAAGAGAGGAACCACGTTGGAGGAGGTGAGCCTTGGGATTGAGAGAGGCAAAGTTTATAAAGGAGAGAGAAGCCCCCTCATTTTGATCATTCGGTTATGAACATTTGAGATAGTCACTTCGACTCAGAGCACGTTGGTTGTTTAACTAGTCTGCAGCACTGTTTAGTGCATTGAGTGTCTTCATTCGAAGATCTCACCCTTAGCCCCCAGGGACTTCAAGTGCCTGCTCAGGCAAGGTATTTCCATTACCATTTCAGCAGTAGTTTCATCAGCATTTTGGCAGGAGGATTGAGCACCTTGGAGGACTGCGCAGCACTGAGAGGGATGACGCAGTTCTTTCTGGCAGGAGTTTTGGATTGACGGTTTGCAGTAGGATTTGTGCTGGGAGATTGAGAAGGGGATCAGCCCTTGCATATTGGAGAGTTTTGGCAGAGGTTTTCAGATAGATTTCTGGAGGGTTTCATCCAGTGGCAACATAGAGCATTGAAGGACTGCACAGAACCCCAAGGGGGTGATTTTCGGGGGTCGGCTATTCCAGGAAAGCTTACTGGGTTTTTCTGGGTTTCTTGTGTACACTCCGATTCTAGAGTTTCGGCATTTTTTGAGGAGGGGAACAGTCCCAAATCCTCATTTGATTTCCAGCAGCAGTAGCACGGCAGTTCTTCAGCAGCTTCCACGCAGTTCTGAGAGAGGTCATTCCTTTGCTATTATGAGTGTTTTTCTTCACTTGCCTTATGCAAGTCGAGGTGCCATCTTCCTAATCACCTCCTGTACTCATTCTATTGCTCAATATAATAAAATGACTTAGCATTTCTGTCTGCATTTCTTGAGTATCTGCTTATATTGCATGTTTATATTATTATATATTGCACCACTATCATTTTTATCATTTCGAGTTCCTTGGTTATTATATCATTTGTACGTATTTGGTTGGAGTTTACTGGAGTTTGGGGAAATATCTCTAAAATGGGATATTACAGTGGTATCAGAGCATAGGTCTGGCTCAGCCTGTAGAGCTAGCAATCTATGACACCAGGGGAAAAGCCCTACATTTGTTACAGAGGTAGGAGGTACAGAGACACTGGACGTAGATTGGAGAACAACTACGGGGAGGGAGACTGTGTTCGTGTGGTGGAGGCAAAACAGGAGGAGCCTGTGGTGGACGCAAAACAAAAAGAGCCTGTGGTGGATGTAGAGCAGATGGCAGATGAGGACGGGAAGAGATTTGCGGATATGCTCCTCAAATCAGTGCAGGATCTGTCGAGGCAGATTGAGGAGAGCCTGCAGTTTGTGAACATTGTAATTATTTAGTTAGGGTTTTCAGTTTCGTTTCTTGCACATATTCTTTATGTTTTTCTGTTTTTGCCATTGCAGGCTGCAGGCACAGAATTTTTCAGGGTTTCATCAGGCAATCTCAAGTAGTATGCAGTTCGGGGTTCCATTTTTGCAAAGATATCTTTCAACGGATTTTCAAATTTTTTGAGGGTTTGATCAAAGTTATTTTGCTGTTCAGGGTTCATTTTTATTGCAGGAAAAAATTTCGAAATTTTTTTAAGGAGGTTGGGTAAAGTTCCTCATGCTGCTGCCTTTTTTTTTTTCAACGCTAAGTCGTGGCTCTCATTTTCTCTCCACACCCTCAGATCAGCCGCCATACATCTCCCCTACACAGCCTCTGTCCACCACCAAGCTGCACGTACTGTCTCTTTGCAAGCCAAATTATAAAAAAATTTCCAACTCCACGCTGCGTCCTTCATTCATCCCCATTCACGTTGCGTTTTCTTCATTCAAAATCCTGCAACCCTTTCTTTCCTCATACGTTTTTCACTCTTTGCTCCTACTCCCACTGCTTAGCCTTCATATCAGCTCGTCCCGTGGTTTTCTCTTGCCCAATCGTTGGTTTCTGCAGCACACTTCTCCATCAACACCATCACGTAGCATCCTTTGCATGGCTTCTCTACTCAAATCTAACCGTCACAAAACCTGCAAGTCAAAACCCTCTACGCTGCCTTGTTCCTTTTCTTCTGCTCCTGCGTTTTCCGCCATTGAACACGCTTCAATCTGCATCTTTTCTGAGTTTCCAAACTGCTCGTTGCTCCCACGCTGGCTATTGATCCTTCGCTGCTCCTGTGCCATCAAAATTTCATCCTTCACGCAGCGCCCATCGCACTTGCTATTTCCTCATCCGTACGGCCTGCATACATTGAAAAACAACAACAAAAAACAAAAATTTCGACTTGGTAAATTATCGTAAGTTTTCCCTTTCCTTTTTTTTTACATGCGTTGATTAATTTTAAGTTAGGGTAGTGTATAGTTTTTTAGTTTTAGATTTTGAATTAAATTTTTTTTTTTTAGTCATAGTTTTATACATACGTTAGTTTATTTTTAGACTTATTAAATCTTAGATTTAGTTTTAGATTTAGATTTAGATTAGTTTAAATATTTGATTTTTTAAAGTTTTGCTTTATTTTTTTTGGTTTAGATTTATTAAATTCTTATTTTAGTTGTTTTTAGATTTTGACTACTTTAAATTTAGATTTTAATAATAATAAACCATAAAATATAAAAAATATAAAAAGATTAAAAAAAAAAAAAAAAGAAAATCGATTTTCTTAGTTTAAGGTTAATTTTGTTTCCTGAGAACTTTGCACCCACCTAAAAAACGTAACAGGGAGAAGGGATCATGCAAAATCAACATGCTAAGGAATTGAGGCCATGAAGATTAATCATGACACAAAAATTAGTTTTATGCAAAGCAAGTTATCAGGCTTAGAGGAAAATATGACGACCATGAAAGCTAATCATGATAGGGAAATTAATTCTATGCAAAACAAATTATTAGCTATGGATGAAGAAATGACTATCATGACGTTCGATCATAATAATCAGTTGGCTGCCATGCAAGCAAGTCATAAGGAAGAGATAAACTCTCTGCAGTATTACTTGATGACCATAAAGAAAAAGAATGATAAAGTAATAAAAGATATGGAAGAAAACCATGCCAAGGAACACTCTAGTTAGATAGATGCCATTAAAATACAGGTTCAGAAATTTCAACAGCTGTCAGAGGATGAAAGAAACCAGGGAACATCAATAGATCAGAAGCCTCCTTATCTGTTACAGCAAGCTCCATCATATTATGAGGTCCTTTGTTCCATTGAAAAGTGGATAATTGAAGATGACCTGGATAAAAGGGAAATTAATAATCAAGTTGATGCTCACACGGTTAATCCACCAGTCATTGAAGATCAAGTTATAACTCATGACACCTGTGAGATTAATCCATCATCCTTGGCAAGGCAGATGCAGAATGAAGAAAGACGTGTCACGCATATCTTACATACTTCATCTGAAAGCTTTGAAGCAGCAAGTTCCACGTCATCAGTAATACAGCCCGCCACTAAGAAAAAATGCAAGAGAAAGAGAACGAGAAGAAGATTTGATGCATCAGACAGCCGCGAGCAGCTTGATTTTCGGATACAAAAAAAGTCCTACCATATGCAGAATTGGACATGGCACATCCGATAAGTAGCCGACAGATTTGCCTGAAAGCAGAGAAATGCTCAGTATACACTATATTGAACACATCTGATGCCATGGGGCATCTTTTGTATGTTTAACCTTACTCCTTGTCATTTTAGCATTTCATTTCTGTTTTAGGATTAGATTTACTTTTCTTGTCACTAGATAGTTAATAAATGAAGAGCTTATATCTTTCATGTGCTTAATGTTATATGATGATTTTTTGGACGGACGCTACTTATATTTTGTTGTGTGTTACATGGATGCAGATTCTGGATTTTCACATTCCTACAGTGCAACAACGTGTCCCCAAGTGGAGCCAGATGTTGACCACTACGTGTCAACAACCCATAGCAGTACACCCCCTTTTTCACAAAAGGGATAGCGCTTGATCGACGTGTTCGTGTCATTCAACAACCATTGTCGACCTTATCATGTTATGTTGTAAACCCAGTCTGCATGTGTAAATTGTAAATAATCTTAGCAGATCTGAGCCATGTATGTGAATTGCCTAGGTGGACCTAATTTTCTAGTGATAATCTACGTTCTGGAAGGTTTTTTGTCTCACCGATCCATGATCGGCAGAGTTTTCCTTCAGCCTAACCCCAAAGCCGGAATGAACTTTGTCATTAGAATCTTAGGGGAATCCTAGTGCGTTGATCTGCTAGATTATAGTTGGTCGCAGAACTGGGTGATCTATGAGGGTCTATGTCAAATGGGTTTTCCCCCTTCGGATGTAAAATT
>APFE031329369.1:37699-83199 GCA_000404065.3 Pinus taeda
TCATTTTGACATGGATCACTCGAACTAGCCGTTGGGAATTTTTCCTTTAAATAGGGTGCTAGGGGTCATTTGAGAACAGATTAGATCTGAGAGTCTTGTGCTAAAGAAAGCTCTCTTGTAGTCATTTTTGTGCAATAAAGAAAGACTTTGGGGTTGAAATCTTGCTGGTGTTACTCTTCTGGAAATGTGTAAGATGTTTTATTTTTCTGCATAACTTTATTTTCAACTATTGATTTTATCTTGATGAAGATTGATTCAGGCACAGGTATCTTGTCTGATCTTTAGGGTTTGAATGATAGTTTAGATTCTGAAATATAATGGCAGATATCTCCATTTGATCTGGATTTCACTATCGTTTTTTCCCTCTATGTTAATGGTTGATTTTAAGCTGTGCAAGAAATCTTAGTTTTGAGTTTACCGGGCGTTAGGGGAAGTTCTCGGCTAAACCAGCCAACTCCTGGATTGTGTTTTTTGAAAGAGCCCAACTAGTTTTAATCCCGGGCTTATCATCTGAAATTTTTTATGAATGCATGCAGGGTTTTTCTGAAGCATCTCACATTAAATTAAAATTTGAAAATATTTATGTGGCATAACGAAAAATCTGGCAATTTTAGAGCCTGTAGTTTGTGAATATTGTAATTATTTAGTTAGGGTTTTCAGTTTCGTTTCTTGCACATATTATTTATGTTTTTCCGTTTTTGCCATTGCAGGTTGCAGGCACAGGGTTTGAGAATTTTTCAAGGTTTCATCAGGCAATCTCAAGCAGTCTGTAGTTCAACGGATTTTCAAATTTTCTGAGGGTTTGATCAAGAGTTATTTTGCTATTCAGGGTTCATTTTTGTTGCAGGAAAAAATTTCGAAATTTTTTTAAGGAGGCTGGGTAAAGTTCCTCATGCTGCTGCCTTTTTTTTTAACGCTAAGCCGTGGCTCTCATTTGCTCTCCACGCCCTCAGATCAGCCGCCATCCATCTCCCCTACGCAGCCTCTGTCCACCACCAAGCTGCACGTACTGTCTCTCTGCAAGCAAAATTATCAAAAAATTTCCAGCTCCACACCGCGTCCTTCATTCATCCCCATTCAGGCTGCGTTTTCTTCATTCAAAATCCTGCAATCCTTTCTTTCCTCATACGTTTTTCACTCTTTGCTCCTACTCCCACTGCTCAGCCTTCATATCAGCTCCTCCCGTGGTTTTCTCTTGCCCAATCGTTGGTTTCTGCAGCACGCTTCTCCATCAACACCATCACGTAGCATCCTTTGCGTGGCTGCTCTCCTCAAATCCAGCCGTCACAAAACCTGCAAGTCAAAACCCTCTACGCTGCCTTGTTCCTTTTCTTCTGCTCCTGCGTTTTCCGCCATTGAACACCCTTCAATCTGCATCTTTTCCGAGCTGCCAAATCGCTCCCTACTCCCACGCTGGGTATTGATCCTTCGCTGCTCTGTGCCATCGAAATTTCATCCTTCACGCAGTGCCCATTGCACTTGCTATTCCCTCATCCGTACGGCCTGCATACATTGAAAAACAACAAGAAAAAACAAAAATTTCAACTTGGTAAATTATCGTAAGTTTTCCCTTTTCTTTTTTTTTTTACATGCGTTGATTAATTTTAAGTTAGGGTAGTGTAGTTTCTTAGTTTTAGATTTTGAATTAGAATTTATTTTTTTTACTCATAGTTTTATACATATGTTAGTTTATTTTTAGACTTATTAAATCTTAGATTTAGTTTTAGATTTAGATTTAGATTAGTTTAAATATTTGATTTTTTAAAGTTTTGCTTTATTTTTTTTGGTTTAGATTTATTAAATTCTTATTTTAGTTGTTTTTAGATTTTGACTACTTTAAATTTAGATTTTAATAATAATAAACCATAAAATATAAAAAATATAAAAAGATTAAAAAAAAAAAAAAAAGAAAATCGATTTTCTGAGTTTTAAGTTTAATTTTGTTTTATTTCAAAATCATAAAAAAATAAAAGATATAAAATCATAAATGGCTTAAAAAAAATGAAAAGAAAGGTTGGTTTTCTTTTGTATAAAAAAAAAGATTTAAATTAGATTTGGTTATAATTTAGTTTAGTTTATTTTATTTAGAATAATAAAAAATCAATAAAAAATAAAAAAGAATTTCATAAGGTAAAAAGTTTGTTTATGTTTATTTTTTAATTTTTATTTTTTAGACTTTAGTTTAGATAGATTTTATTTAGGATCTTAGTTTGGTTTTTTTTTTATTTAAAATTTTATAAAAAAATATTAAAAAAAGCATATATAAAAATCATAAGAAAGATGTTTTTCATGAAATATTTTTGTGTCTTAGCATATTTTGCCACGTTTTCTAAATTTTGATGTATTTTGCTAAGGCTAACAGATTTCGGATGTGGGATTAAAATTTATCATTTTCATGTGGTTAACCATGCTTAAATGTTCATTTGAAGATTAGCTATATGAAAGTGATCGCTGATTAGCATTTAAAAATTACGTGGTTATTTTAAGCATATAATCCTTTGAAGTTTAATTGTTGGATCATCGTTAAGGCATTGTGCATTTGTTGAATATCTTGCATTGTTTGGGTTATTTGATGATAAATGTTTGTTTTACATGGTTTATACTTCTGCAACATTTGATAAATAATCATTCAGTCATTAACTCCATAAGGCATTGGTCTATTAACTTAATAAAATCAATTAAGTGCTTGTTTCCCCTCATGTCTCCCAACCCAACTGGTCCACAGTTGGTCATCCATTGTCCCATAGGGTCTACCCCCTTAGCCACGGGAGACAGGCTTAAACGAAGAGATCGGGAATCAGGGTGACAGCCCCCGGTCTGAGTATTGTCGTGACAGTTTGTGCAACAACATACTCCACAGAGACAACATATGCCGAGTTCACCAGGAGATTAATGGAGCGATTTGATCAGAGGGACCCAAAGCAACATTTTGTTGAGCTGACGAGGCTCAAACAGACAGGGAGCCCAGATACCTACATTGCAGATTTCTTGAGGGTCTCAGTGATGGTGCCAGATCTATCCACGACGTGGAGGATCTATATGTATGTTGAGGGGTTAGCAGGGCCTCTTCGAGGTTTAGTCCAATCCACTAGACCAGCCATACTCTAGGATGCTATTAGTAGAACCCGGGACTTACAGGATGTCTTACCCAGGACCCGGACACCTTACCCCCAGAGATAGACTCTCCAGTCTAAGGGGAAGGATGTGAGGATTTCACCCCCAAAGGGGAATCCAAGACGAGTACAGATTGACGATGATGCCAAGAGGGAGCTAAAGAAGAAGAGGTTGTGCTTCACCTTTCAGGTGCCGTGGGCACCAGGACATAGATGTGCTGCTGGAAAAGCACATTTTATTGAGGTCTTCTCCGAGAGCAGTGGGGAAGAGGATGATGAGGATGACATGGAGGCAGGAGATAGTCACGCCGTGCAGGGACCTTTGCCACCTCCACCGCCAGCAGCAGGTGGTGTATCTTTTGCACCTACCGGAGGGGCCCTTGCAGCGTTGCGAGGAGTTCCCAAGTATCTGACACTACGCGTACGGGGGACAAGACATGGCCAATGAGTATCAGTTTTGGTTGACAGTGGGGCAACCCACAACTTCATTGATGCACAAATGGTTGAGCGGAGAGGTATACAGACAGAGAGCTTCGATGGGTTTTCAGTTTTGGTCCCAGGAGATCAGACAATGATGTGTGCTCGTTATGTTCCAGAGATATCAGTGACAATGGGCACCTACACATTGACTGACCACTTTTTCGTGGTCGATATTTCGACACCAAATGATACTGGGTGTTCAATGGCTCATCACTCTAGGGAAGGTCACGACAGATTGGAAGACCCTAGAGATGGAGTGGAATGATGAGAAGACAGGGAGGCATGAGAAGAGACAGGGACAACACACATATCCGCCTCAGACTGTTTCGGCTCATTGGATGGAGGCAGTCTTCCAAAAGGGAGACATAGAGTGGGCAGTAGAGCTGCGTGCATCAGAGGCAGAGACTACAGGGCAGACGGTACATCCAAAGATACAGTCCATCCTTGACCGGTATGCCATAGTGTTTGGGGAGATTCCGCCAGCACAGCCACCGTACCGGGGGTTTGAGCACACCATTGAGCTTCAGCAGGGTATTCAGGCAGTGATTACTACTCCCTATAGGCATCCCAAGGCCTATCGGGATGAGATTAAGTGGGCCATTCAGGAGTTGCTGGCTCTTGGGCACATTCAACCGAGCACGAGTCCTTTTGCTTCTTCCGTGGTGTTGGTGAAGAAGAAGGACGACACATTGAGGATGTGCACTGATTACAGGGCCCTGAACAAGAAGACACTGAAGAACAGGTACCCCATACTTAGGATCGACGAGTTGATGGATGAGTTGAGAGGAGCACGGTTCTTCTCAAAAATTGATTTGAGATCTGGGTACCATCAGATTCGCGTGAGGGAGTAGGACATTCCCAAGACCGCCTTCAGGTATCATTATGGGCACTTTGAGTTCTTGGTGATGCTCTTTGGGCTAACCAACGCCCCCACCACATTTTAGTCTTGAATGAATCACATCTTTCACAGTCACCTAAGGAAGTTTGTGTTGGTATTCTTTGATGACATTCTTATTTACAGTAGGACTTGGGAGGAGCATCTCCAACACATTGAGACAGTGTTGCGTATCTTGCAGTAGCAGCAGTTCTATGCCAAACTCTCCCAATGTGAGTTTGGGTTGATAGAGATGTTGTATTTGGGGCACATCATAGGGGTGGACGGAGTGAGAGTCGACAAGGAGAAGATCAGGGCCATTAGAGAGTGACTGGAGCCGAGAAACATGACAGAACTCCGGGGGTTCATTGGCATTTGTACTTACTACCGGAAGTTCGTCAAGAGTTTCTCACAGCTTGCTGCACCCCTGACAGATTTGACGAGGAAGGGGGCTTTTAGTTGGTCAGATATAGCACAGCGAGCCTTTGACAGGCTCAAGGAGGTTATGAGCAGTTGCCCAGTGCTTCATTGCCAGATTTCACACAGCCATTTGTTTTGGAGTGTGACGCATCAGGAGAGGGGATCGGCGCAGTATTGATGCAGGGAGGTCACCCTATAGCCTATGAGAGCCGAAAGCTCCTTCCACACGAGAGGTTGTATTCTATATACGACAAGGAGATGCTAGCCATCATGCATGCATTGGCCAAGTTCCGGCAGTATTTAGTGGGTAACAGGTTTAAGGTGAGGACTGATCACAACAGCCTCAGATTCTTTTTGGAGCAGAAGCAGCTACAAGAGAGGCAGCGGAAGTGGATCAGCAAGATCCAAGCATATGACTTTAACATTGAGTATGTCAAGGGTAAGAACAACGTGGTAGCAAATTCTCTTTTACATAGACCAGTCACGTTGTCTCTTATGATCTTGGACACAGACTGGAGGGCTCGACTCTTAGTAAAGTACTCCAAGGACAGGTTTTCATGTGAGGTTCTAGATGGGCAGGTGGCAAATGATAGGTACAAGGTGGTCGATGAGATCATCTATTACAGGGACCGGATCTTCTTGACTGAGGGGTCTCAGCTCAAGAAGAAGATACTACAGGGATCACATGATTCACCTTTGGCAGGCCATCAGGGGTTTACCAAAAACTACAGGGCCATTAGAGAGAGGTTCTCATGAAAGGGCCTTAAGGAAAACGTACTCCAGCATATCCGGGAGTGCGATGTTTGCCAAAGAAACAAGGGAGAGATGAGCCATCTCGCGAGATTATTGCAGCCTCTTCCCATTCTGGAGAGGAAATGCGAGAGTATTTTGGTGGACTTCATCACAGGGTTGCCCATGGTACAAGGCAAGGATTATATCTTTGTCGTCGTTGATCGACTGAGAAAGTACACACATTGTTTTGCCATATCCGCACACTATACAGTAGCATAGGTGGCCGAGCTGTTCTTCAGAGAGATCTTCAGGCTACATGGTCTTCCTAAGACCATCGTCAGTGACAGGGACAGCCGTTTCATGGGCAGGTTTTGGCAGGAGCCTTTCCGGTTGGTGGGGACAGAGTTGACACCGAGTACCAATTATCACCCACAGACGGACGGGCAAACAGAGATAGTTAACAAGTGGCTAGAAGGCTACATGCGTAACTATGTCAGTGGGCAGCAGCAAGCATGGCTGAAGTCGCTGCATCTGGGGGAATACTGCTAGAACACTACACATCACATGTCCATTGGTATGTCACCATTCTATGCCTTATATGGGTATCATCCTTTATCTTTTGCTAACATGATGTTTGGTGATAGCAAGGCTCATAGAGCCAAGATTTGGATCCAAGAGAGTCAGGATATCCTCCGAGCTCTCAAGGATAACATGGCTATAGCACAAAACCAGCAGAAGTTGTATGCCGACAAAGGTCGGGTGGAGAGACAGTTTGAGGTAGGGGACATGGTCTACCTACGATTACAGCCATACCGACAATCACCACTGAAGCAAAAGGGGGCTGAGAAGCTCAAGCCCCACTTTTATGGGCCATACAGGGTGACACGTAGGATTGGATAGGTTGCATATGAGTTGGAGCTGCCCCAAGGCAGTAAGATTCATAACGTTTTTCATGTATCATGCCTGAAGAAGGCATTGGGGCAGTAGGTGATAGTGATAGATGAGATACCACCCAGGGATGATGAGGGGCATTTGGTGTTGCAGCCGGAAGCTATTATTGGTACCAGGGAGAGGCAGCTATGGAGTAGGACGGTCTGGGAATTCTTGGTGAGGTGGAAGAATTTGCTGGATGAGGATGCCACTTGGGAGAGTGAGAAAATCTTGCAACATCCATCACTTCAGTTGCTTGAGGACAAGCAACATTTTGCCGGGGGAGACTGTAATATTCCTAATTAGTCGTGGCTAATTGGAATATTCGATTTTGCTCAATTTTTGCCTTCTATAGTTATTTATAAATAAAAAAGTGAAAAAAAGGGACATAACTCACTTTAGAATAAAAGTCACTTCCTAGTAGCACAACGTTGTGACTTAAAGGGGAGCCAAGGGGGCCAAAGGGGGATGCAGAGATGGAGCCCACGCAAACACTTGGAGGGACTGCGCAGAAGGGAAGAAACACGTGGCAAGAGAGGAATTACGTTGGAGGAGGTGAGCCTTGGGATTGAGAGAGGCCCCCTCATTTTGATCATTCGGTTATGAGCATTTGAGATAGTCACTTCAACTCAGAGCACGCTGGTTGTTTAGCTAGTTTGCAACATTGTTTAATGCATTGAGTGTCTCCGTTCGGAGATCTCACCCTTAGCCCCGGGGAACTTCGAGTGCCTGCTCGGACAAGGTATTTCCATTAGCATTTCAACAGTAGTTTCATTAGCGTTTGGTAGGAGGATTGAGCACCATGGAGGACTGCGCAGCACTGAGAGGGATGACACAGTTCTTTCTAGCAGGAGTTTTGGATTGAGGGTTTTTTGTAGGATTTGTGCTGGGAGATTGAGCAAAGGATTAGCCCTTGCATATTAGAGAGTTTTGGCAGAGGTTTTCAGGCATATTTCTGGAGGGTTTCATCCAGTGGCGGCGCAAAGCATTGAGGGACTGCGCAGAACCCCAAGGGGGGGATTTTCAGGGGGGGCTATTCCAGGAAAGCTTCCTGGGTTTTTCTAGGTTTCTTGAGTAGAGTCCAATTCCAGAGTTTCAGTATTTTCCGAGGAGGGGAATAGCCCCAAATCCTCATTTGATTTCCAACAGCAGCAGCGACACGACAGTTCTCCAACAGCTTCCGTGCAGTGCTGAGAGAGGTCATTCCTTTGCTATTCTGAGTGTATTTCTTCACTTGCCTTGTGCAAGTCGAGGTGCCATCTTCCTAATCACCTCTTGTACTCATTCTATTGCTCAGTATAATAAAATGGCTTAGCATTTCTCTCTGCATTTCTTGAGTATCTGCTTATATTGCATGTTTATATTATTATATATTGCACCACTGTTTTTTTTATCATTTCAAGTTTCCCGGTTATTATATCATTTGTAGGTATTTGGTTGGAGTTTAGTGGGGTTTAGGGGAATATCTCTAAAACGGGATATTACACTATCCTTGTAATTTTATGTGCTTTCTATATGTTTCAATGTTTCATGCATCTTAAATCTAAATGGTAAAATAGTCAAAGTATATCAGAATTAGCTTTATTTCTCTCTACTATCAACAATCTACCATTTCTATGTTTTCTTCTAAACTATCTCGAGAAAGGAATTCTTAACTACTCCTCTATCCCTGTAGTTGTTCTCTAATAAGTCCCTGGTATAAGATTCTTAACTGCCCTCTGCTAGTTGACCTAGCTTCCTTTCCTCTTTCTAATCCTAACTTGAGGATTCTTGATTGCCCTCTAGTTTTGAGCAGAACTATCATCTATTCAAGCCCCAAAGTTTGTTTTTACTCTGCTATCCTGCCTGTTGAACTCATACCTTAGCAATTTGACTTAATCCAGTGAATTATCCCTGACTGACTCCATAGTCCAATGGCCTAAAAGCCTAGTCTGCCCATTTGTTTTAGAACTTCACCACTCTCAAACAAAGCAACCTCATTGAACATTAATACTAGCCTAAAATCCTTTCAAACATAGCTAAATCATAAAGAGAGAGCCCTCTCTGGACTTAGGTGGGCTAGCACCCGAGTCTGAAAGTTGGTTTGTGGTTACATTGGATCCTTTCCTTCTTTTAAATAACTTCTAAGGAAAATCTGAGTGATAACATAGTGGCGACCATACTGGGGAAGAACTAATCCTCAGTTGAAACAAACCTTTAAGAAACCTAAAAAGCTTAATTTAAAGCATCTTAAAGGATTATTAGAAGATATTTTGAAAAATCCATAAAAGAATAGCATCGAAAAGCTCGAAATCTAGCTTCAGGAAGAACTCATTACACCAGGGCTAACCCTGATCCAAATCCTCCCCTTGTGTTTGAAAATCCCAACCTGATTCCGAGAATCATTAGAAGACAAGAAAGTTCATTGAGTCCCAGACCTTTGTTCAGATCACATTCATGTCCTGTTGAGTGGCTTTTCCTAGAAGATCTTTCTTGTGACAAACATTTTGAACTCTCTCTGTTTAGAACCACATCTGACAGTGAACTATTGGACCTAGTTTAAGATCTAGAATTCCTCAGAGAACTTGAAACCCAACGAGCCAATTTATCAATTGATCGATATCTACAGAATTCCACTCAGTCATCTCTTACCACCGATAGAACTCCTGAACTTTCTGAAACTACTTCTCTTTCTGCTAGTTCATCACTATTTCCTCACTCTTCTGAAATCCATTCCACCCCTCCCTTCATCCCTTCATTTCCTCTCGCTAATCATCACCCAACATCCCACCACTACCTCCAATTCTTCCTCTACAACCCAAACACCTCCTGTTACCCCAACTCCCGCTCCTAATACTACCCAACCTAGAATCATGGCCAATAGATATGCTCCCCTTGTGATGCCTGCTCCCCTAGGTGCCATGCCTGAGGACTATCAGAGTAAAATTACTACTTTTGATGGCATTGGAACCTACACAACTCAGCAACACAGTAAGAAAATGACCGACTATTTTGAGATATATGAAATTGACACAGTTGACGTTCAAATGAGAATTTTTATTCAGAGTCTGACTGGGGAAGTTAGAACTTGGTTTAGATCTTTAGACCCCCAAAGTATAGATAGCTTAAGAATTCTCTACCAACAATTCTTGAATAGATGGGAGAAAAGGAAGGACCCCCTGCAGATTTTATCTGAATATGAGAACCTTAAAAGGGGACCTCATGAAACCATTCAAGACTATTGCACTAGGTTCAATAGTGTTTATAGTGCCATTCCACTCGACCTTAGACCCCCACCTGGTTTAGCCCTGATCAAATTTCCTGATGGATTTGATTCAGATATGTCTTTCCAGTTAAAGAGTATCAGGAACAGGGAAAGAGTATCAGTAGGGAAAATTAAGCAAAGATCTAGCACACAATTACTAAAGCAATAGCAAGAGGCAAATCCGAGTTTCAACCTCCAGCTCATTCATAAATAAAGGGACATCAACAATTAATTTTCCATCTGTCTCTCTCTTTTTGTAAAAGATATTTTGTATTCCCTATAATAAATCTCATGTGGTTATGAGATATTTTTGATGTAATTTTTGTATAAATACTTCTCCATTCGAAGTATTGAGGGTGGATTCTATAACATCTCTGTAAATCTATGATATCAAGCTGAGAAGGCTTTTGTACACAAATTTGGATTTTAGCTGGAAAAGGAATGAAAGTTGAGAACATTTCATCAGATTCCTGTGCAGTATAATTACAAATAAGTATTCTATCCTTGTGATTTTATGTGCTTTATATATGTTTCAATGTTTCATGCATCTTAAATCTAAATGGTAAAATAGTCAAAGTATATCGGAATTAGCTTTATTGCTCTCTGCCATCAACAGTCTACCATTTCTATGTTTTCTTCTAAACTATCTCGATAAAGGAACTCTTAACTGCTCCTCTATCCCTATATTTTTTCTCTAATAAGTCCCTGGTGTAGGATTCTTAATTTCCCTCTGCTAGTTGACGTATCTTCCTTTCCTCTTTCTAATCCTAACTTGAGGATTCTTGATTGCCCTCTAGTTTTGAGCAGAACTATCACCCATTCAAGCCCCAAAGTTTGTTTTATTCTGCTATCCTGCCTGTTGAACTCATACCTTAGCAATTTGACTTAATCCAGTGAATTATCCCTCATTGACTCCATAGCCCAATGGCCTAAAAGCCTAGTTTGCCCATTTGTTTCAGAAATCCACCACTCTCAAACAAAACAACCTCACTAAACATTGATACTAGCCTAAAATCCTTTCAAACATAGCTAAATCATAAAGAGAGAGCCCTCTCTGGACTTAGGTGGGCTAGCACCCAAGTTTGAAAGTTAGTTTGTGGTTACCTTGGATCCTTTCCTTCTTTTAAATAATTTCTAAGGAAAATCTGAGTGATAACAGATATCATAAGGTGATCCTTGTTTGAAGTATTAATATGACCTTAACATCCAAGTTTGGTCCACTTAGATGCTCATATGATCTTGGTCTCTATGGATGGTTGCTTTCACTTGAGTTCATGTTGGTTTTGTTAGGTGGTCCACAACAGCCTAGGCCTTGAGGGCACCCGCTGCACAGATACTTATTGCCCACCAAAAGTGGGTACCCTTAGGAGAGCTTTTCTCTTATTCATCTTCTTCCAGTTGACAACTAGCAACCCCTGATAGCCACCTTCTAGCCAATGTGATGTGCCACTTTATCTCTATTTCCTACATCAGTTGTATGTTTTCTCGCCCATCTATAGAGAGCATATGTTAGAGGGTGGGTAATCCGACCCAAAAGGTATGTTTTTCATTGTGTAATCAGGTGCTTACACTTGTTTTTCATTTGGGCATCTTGAGCAGGGATTAGTGGGTAACTTGGAAAAAGGAATGGCTTTGACCTGGTTTTGTTCCCTCACCTTAAATGGGGAGTTAATTTTCAATCCTAGTCTCATGCGATCTCCCCTATTGGACTATGGCTTTAGGAAGGGCACTACTTGAGAAACCCTGATTTTGGTAGCGTGGTCCCATATTCATGTTTCACATTTTTCACTCCCCTCCGAACATTACAAGCCCTATTTCACATTTTTCCTTCTCTAGGTCCATATGACCACTAGGTCCACAAGGAAATTGGCACACCCCCTCCTCTTGTCCACATATATGGGTTGGGCCTGAAAATGTTGCATTGGAGGTTGATGCAGCTAAAAGAAAGTTAAAAGCATATCATGGCCACAAACAAGAAACAAAAGAAGAAGAAAATCATTAAATGCAAAGTATGGTCAGGACATTCAATATAGCATGTGGGAAAAAGTCAAACATGAGCTCTATACAATATCCCCAATTTTGATTTTCAGCAATAAAGACGAGTTTTAGGAGAGGATGCAATTCCGACATTGGGACTTAGGAGGAAAAAGGGAAATTGCAACTCTAGTGGAATGTGGGGACCACAAGAAAGAGAAATTTTACCCAAGGAGGGAACTCGCACTCTTGGAGGAGAGAGAAAAGAGAAGGAAGTGCGAAATTGGAGAGAGAGAGAGTGGGGACCACAAGGAGAGAAGAGGCCAACAAATTATAAATAGAGCTTGGGAGCCTCACTTTTGGCATCTTTGGTCATTTTACAAACCAACTCTAGTTCTCTTGAGTTGCTTAGCCAAGATAGCCCGTGTTGTTCAGCACAAAGGATTTCCGAGCGGAAATCCCACCCTCATTTCAGAGAAATTCGGTTGTCTCCCTAGTGAGGCAATTTGGGGAGCTCAATTCAGAGCTTCCATTGGACATCATTGCTGGATTTTACTTAGTAGTGTGCATTTCTTGGGCATAAAGGTATTTTCGTGGAGCACATTGTGGGAGCAAGCGTGGGTTAGAGGCATCGGGTTTTTGCAGGAAATTCTCTTATTGTTAGACCAGAGTTTGGACAGTGATTTGTCGGGTTGGATTAGAGGCTATTACTTGGGTCGATTTTTCTATCTTTTGACAAAGACACAAAACTAATTCGCGGTGCTTGGGGGAGGAGATTCTCATGGAATTTCCCTTCGGGAATTTACAGTAAATTTCCTTGAGTGCGAAATTTTGGAGTGATTTTCAAGGCTGGAGGTAGTTGCTTCAATGTGGGATGAATTTTCCTTACTAGAGCCTGTGCAGTCATTTTCTAGGCTCAGCTTGTAGCAGCAAAATCACTTAGAGCTAGTGGGATTTGAAGGCTGGACTCTCACTTCTCTTCTAGGAGAAATATTGCAGGAATTTCCAGCTCAGCGGAGGAGTTTTGGGGGAGGAATTTAGCAGAGATTTCTAAACTAGGTGTTGGGCTAGTAGTTGGAGGAGAACACACCAATTTTGGATAATTTCAGGTCAGTGGATTCAGGTCAAACCCTTTCTGGGTTTTTGTGGGTTTGGTGAAAGGAGTCTGGGGTTAATTTCGCAGAATTTTCTGAGCATTATTTTTGGCAAAAACCAATGTTCCAGTCAATAGCCCATAACATAAATCATTGGAGGAGGGCGTAGTTCACTTCGAGACCATTTCCACTACTTGGGTCTACGAGATATTTCTAGGTTTGGTTGGAGCTAGTGTGGAGAGCCTACATTTATTTTACAGAAATTTTGGGGTATATTTGAGGGTCAAACTCTGAGTGCACCTACAACAGCAGTGGCGGTAATTTTTTGGGATAACATAGAACATGGTGGGGAGCTCTTTTGGCATTTGGGCGGCTTGATCATCACCTGGGTTTGGCTTTGCTTACTGTAGCAAGCCCAGGTTCTGTTTCATACTCATTTGTACTCCACTTTGCTGGGAAATAAATAACATGACTCAAAGTTTTGGTGCATTTCCTCTTGTGTTTTGATTCCTGCACATGTGTTGAATTTCCTAGTTGTTGTTATAGTGCATGTTTCTGTTATTCACATAATATTTCCGTTAGGAATATTATACTTTACCCTTTCATCATTATGGCCATCACCTTGGTTCCTTGGGCCCATGAGTGCCCCTCACATCATAAAGGAACCCATGCATGTTCCAATCCATGGTGCGCGATGAACTGTCGCGCCTTAAGGGGTTAATAACTACTATACAACATTTACAACATGCTCTCATTTCCTGGATCCCCAAGCAGTAATACAAAGAAAAATCAAGAAAGGAAAAAGGCAAATACATAAGGGTGGAAAAAACAAAGTTTGGAGTAACTCATGTATCCATGAATGCTCCCTCCTTACATCTATATACCCAATATATGGACTTCCCTCATTATTGTTATCCTTGTACCCATGGCATTTGGCCCTAAGATCCCTTTGTCCCCATCTGTTTCATCATCATTCATATGCCACCTATTAATTAAGGGATGTACCAAGGACATGTCTTTCCCTTTAGGGATTGAGAACACCTAATAGGATTGTTTATTAACCACTCCCACCTAGGGAGGTAATATCATTACGAGATCAAACCCCCAAGTTTGTAAGGGAAGCCCCATATGAAGTATCAATTTGACCTTGACTAACAAGCTTAGTTCACTTAGATGCACTAATGAAATATTGTACCTAATGGTGAAGATGCAACACTGAACATTATGTGTAATTGGTAAGTGGTTTCATCCTGGGTGGGCAACTTAATTGGGGCCTGAGTCCACAGGAGGAGCATATGACACCCTCCAGGTGAAGCATTGAGAGTCATGGGACTCATGTTACTTGCAAAGCATCATCATTCCACCCCATAGGCAGCTACACCACCACACCAATCTGCAGTTTACCCCACATTATTGATGAGATGATGCACTTGTACCATTATGCCCCCAATCGTCTTAATAGTGCACCTATGGTTTGGCAATCGATCCAAGGCCCATATGAGTTTTGTCTCACTCCTTGAGACGTGGGAGAGCTAGCACCATTCTCCGAGCCCTTATTGATGGAAAAATATCTAGGCTATTTGATCACCAGGAGACCCATGAGACCCATTTTGTGCCCCAAACACAAAATTGGGGTTCACATGATGATTTGCATGGATATCTAGGGGCCAACCCCAAGAGGCTAATTTTTGGAGCCCTCTTGACTTAGTTTGGCACGAAGGGAGCTCAATGCATGCCTCCAAGAGGCCCACGCGGTGATGACGTCAGAATTCGACCCTCTTGTGGGTTAATTGTTATGATTTCACATTGGTTATGTGGTTGACTAGTAACCACAATTAGTTTTTTCCCTCCATTTGACAACTAAGAGGGATTTAGGCTAAAATTAGACTTGATTGGACATGTATAAATATGAAAGACCTAATGTAGTCTCTCATCATCATCACACTTGTAATTCAACCTCTTAGAGGACTTTCGCACTTTTCCTTCGAGGCTATTCGAGATCTATTAGATGCATTTCGATATTTGGAAGCTATTTTTAATTGTCTTTGGAGCTACTTCTTTGGATAATGGATGGATATACTATATGTTGTCTTGTAAATGCTTATTGTTGAATATTTTTTATCTTGAAATTTTCTAATGTATGGAATTGTTGCTTCTAGGTTATGCTATTTTCTTTCATAATTATTGAAAAATAATTTTGAAAGGCTATCTAGTTGAGTATTGCATATGTTATTCATTGTACAACATGTAATGAATGTTCCTAGTGGAAGAAATCTTTAATCTCTCCATAAAACTCCATTTTCTTTGAAGTGGGTAAATGTTAAAATTTGATACCTAGGGCATCAATTGGCCTCCTTATAAAGGATCTAGCTTATCTATTTCATCCTTGACTCCATATGCCTAAAGGATAAGGCACTTGTAATGTCCCAAATTATAATTTTTCATGAAATTCTTGGGAAATTGCTTAAAACATTCTACCATAAATTTCTCCAAGCAATTGCAGAATAGGAACCACGAAATTGCGGAAAAAATTAAAATAACATTTGCAAAAAACCCCAGAAATGCCACAATTGCAAATACACAAGAAATGGAGAATGAAGTAGTTTTACTTATTTATTGAAGTAATTAAATACAAATCTCTCGATAGAGATGGCTGTAGTGATGGCCACAAAAGATCTGGTGCAATAATAAAGTGGCTTCCAAAGTAGAAACTGGAAATCAATAAGCCGAGCCTGTGAATTCTGAATGAATTCACCAAGGGTAGAGATGGGTTCTCGCCCACTCTCACTGAATCACCTGAAGGTTTTCGTCCTAGGGCTACTACTGAAGCCGGGAACTCTCGGTTCTCCAAACCCCTCCACAAGAAATATGCTCAACTCCTAGATGTCCCAAATGATCTCCTCCTCCTCCTTTTAGAGACTCCATAAATAGATCGTCAAGCCTCTAGAAGCATCTTATTTTATTATTTTATTAATATTCTAGAAGCTCCCTCTTGACTCCATCTAAGTGACTTTTTAATTTTAATTTATTTAAGTCACTTTTAGCCTTTTTCCCAATTAGTCATTTTCCCTTCTTATTTTAATTAATTGACTAATTAAAATCACTTTTAATCTGGAAAAATGGTAAATCAACCACCATACTTTCTCTGGCTACCGAAAGTAGTGTTGATAATATCGCCGATATTTGGAAATATTGTCGACAAACGAGATATCGCCGAGTAAATATTGTGATATTTTCCAATTTGAAAATATCGTGATATTTCCAAAATATCGCATGACCACCGAAAATATCATGGGGCAAGCTAGGCCACATCTACAAAACCAAATTTTTGACTTTTATTTGCTCATTTTGCTTTTTTAGTCTTGTAGAATGAAGGGGGATAGCTTTTTGGTGGTTTTCAAGGAGGGATTGAGGATCAAACAACCATTATCATCACCAACCAAAAACAATGTGGATCAAAGATTCCAGAAGAGTGAGACAAACTTCATTTCTTCCATTAACAGGTATGTTCTTAAAAACCCCTATGTTAATGATTTTTTTCATAGATTTAAGGTTATGTTTGCTTGCCTCTTTGCCTACCAACATTTTGTTTCTTTGTTTTGTTTCCATTTGCTATGATTTTCATGCCCACGAGCAAATGCAAGGGTTTTCTCCATATTTGGATAAAAAGCTTCATTTTTTTCTTAATTTTATTATGCACTCTCTGATCGCCATTTTTCATTGCAAATAATGTAGTAAAAAGAAATATTTTTTAAAATGAGGTGGCTGTTATTTTTTGTGTATAGGGATTTAATGCCAATTTTTTTTTTGGTGCACTAGGTTTGAATTAATCCACTACAAATATGCCATAGCCCTTGGACCCAATTTGGGAGTATGCGAAACCTAATGGTGGGACAAATTGGGCATATCTAACATGCACATTGTGTGGGGACAAGATGATAGGAGGGGTTATGCGATTGAAATACCATCTGGCTAGACTCCTTGGACATGATGTTGGGATTTGTACGGAATCTAGTGCGGAGCTTATACAAAGATCTCTTGAACCAATTGATGAAAAAGACAGAAAGAAAGAAAAGGCAGAAAGAAATGAGGTTGAATGTGCAGGTAGGCCTTTCGAGATATCTTATTCTGATTTTAAGGATAAGGGCAGTGGGAGGGGATCCACAGCATCACTTGCTAGTGCTAATGTTACTAGGAGTGGGAGGTCATCCTTTTTTGTTCCACGAACCGGACATGGAGCACAACCTTCCATAAAATAAATTGTTAAAAAAAGGAGAAGCAAGAAGCAGATAGAGTTATGGGAAGGTGTCTTTTTTGGAGTGGCTTACCTCTCAACATCACCAAAAACAATCCGTTTTGGGAGCAAATGTGTAATGTTATTGCTATTGTGGGCCCAAGGTACAAAAGTGCTACATATGAGGAGTTGCAGGGGGGCAATCCTTCAAGCAGAAAAGAAGGACATCAACTCTATATTGGTGGAGTTGAAACAGACATGAGAGGTGTTTGGATGCACAGTGATGTCTGATGGTTAGACAGGTACGAAGGGTAGGACCTTTATAAATTTCTTGGTACATTGTCCTAAAGGTACCATGTTTATTAAATCAGTGGATGCATTAGCACATATAAAAGATGCAGCAATGATATGTGAGTTGTTAGACGGGTTTGTCCAGAAGATTGGTGTGCAAAATGTGGTGCAAGTCATAACAAATAATGCAGCTAATTATGTGGGCAAGTTGCTTATCAAGAGGCACCGCACATTGTTCTGGACTCCATGTGCAACACATTGTATCGATTTCCTGCTTGAGGATATGAGGTAACTCTCCATCAAGGAGGTGATTGATATGGCTAGAAGCGTCCCCAAGTTTATATATAACCATGCTTTTATTCTTAGCCTCATGAGGAGATACACTAGAAACAAGGATTTTTGGTGTCCTGCAATTGCACGTTTTTCCACCAACCTTATTACTCTCCATTCTTTGCTTCGATGTCAATTTGAGTTGAAGCAAATGTTTGTTTATGATGAGTGGCGTGATTGTAGATACAACAGGAGACAGAATGGGAGAGCCATTGCAAAAATGGTGTACACTAACACGTTTTGGAAAGGAGTAGAAGAAGTGTGCTCAGTTAGTGAACCTATCGTAAAGGTTCTGAGATTGGTAGATAGGGAGAAGCTTGCAATGGCTTATTTTTATGAGGCCATGGATAGGGCCAAGGAAGCCATTCGTGCTTATTATGCAAACAAGGGTCCTACAGGGCTTAATAGACATATGATGCTATGTGATGCAATTGATAATCCGTGGACATGGATGCTTCATCGGCCCATTCATGCAACAACACTCTTCCTCGACCCCGCATTTTCATAAAAATGTGGCTTTGATTTTGATGACGAGGTGATGGAAGGGCTCCATTTATTTATTCATAGGATGGTACCTGATCCTGAGCTTCATAGCAAAATCAATCATGAGACACAGTTTTATTGGGATTGTGTTGGCCTATTTGGATTTGATGATGCTATTCAGGAAAGGACCCTCTTCATGCCACGTAAGTGACAAGTCATGACCCATTAGAATTTTCAATTTAGAATTTACTTATTTATAATTCTATATTTTTTAAATTCAATTATGTTTTATTTGAAAGTTTAATTATGTTTTAACTTTTTTCTTTCTTTATTTTGTTGTAGATATTTGGTGGCGAAATTATGGTAGAAAGACGCCATATTTGCAAAAATTGGCCATAATAATCCCGATTCAAACTTGTAGCTCTTCAAGGTGTGAGCGCAATTGGAGTGTATTTGAGAATATACACTCAAAAAAGTGCAATGGGTATAACTTTGAACTTCAACCTACAATTGAGCAATTACATTTATTGTAATTTTAATTTATTTACCCTATATTTAGACATTCTTCATGAGTAATTAACATATATACTAGTGCAATGTATGTGGTGCATGCATATGTAGCTATCATATGCATGCTAATATTTCCATGCTACTCATGATTCGAGATGGGTTGTTACATACACCCTCACTTCAGAAAACTTCATCCCGAAGTTAAGGGTTTATATAGTATATTGATAATTATTTTAGGGTATGTAAGGATTGTGATCTTTGATTGAATTTTTATTTATAATTGTGAGGACACTTCAAATTTGTATTTTGAACATTTATTGGTTATAATTTTAATAGTCAAGCCCTGCTCACCTGAGCTCCCAAACTATTCTAAAATCACTCTATCATTCTGATCTGAAGATGGGGCTCTTAGGCTTCTTGTCTAACTTACAAGAACCTCTCCCACTTCCAAAGCTTGAATTTTCCCAAGTCTTTAATGATTAACCAATGTGAAATAAAGAAAAGCTTGAATATATAGGTATATGCTTGTATTTGTTTTAATTGATTATGTGTTGTAAATTAGTGTGCTGAAATTATTATATAAATGCATACAACAGTAAATAAAGTAGCAGAGATAAAGCAGCATTAAAACACACACAGAAACAACAATATTAATTTGGAGTTCACCCACAACTCTTGGGCTACATCTCCGTGAGCTCTTATCAATTTGACTTGGCTCTCTGGGATTATGGTGCAAGTCTTTTTACAAGCTCTTTGGCTCAACTCCTGTTGTTCTACACATAAACAGTGGGTTCAGACACCTTTTTATCCCTTGGCTCTTGAAGCCCTGGCTCTTGGCTCTCTGGCTCTTGACTCTGACTCTGGATCTTTGGCTCTTGGTTCTGGCTCTTGGCTCTGACTTTTTGGCTCTCGACTCTTCAGTGCTGGCTTCTTTGGCTTTCTATCAGAAAAACAGTCCCCTTGGCTTTTCACTTGGCTTCTAAGTGACCCTGTAGGCTGCTCTTTTGCTTCTGCGTTGTTGTCTCAGCACTGCCTGTTTGTGTTCGGCTTCAGCAACTCGGCCACCATCAACAATTTAGCAGCCCCTGCACAGTAGTTCTTTTGCTTTTTATCGCTCTGCTCTCTTAGCTCTTTGCTGCTACTACTTTCAGCATTCAGCAGCAAACAATAGCTTGGCCACCGTTCAACAACCCAGCAGCCCTTTGTCTTTGACATTCACGACTTGTTGTCGCACAGATCGTCACGGCAACGCTCAAATCGGGGGTTGTCACACTGATCCCTGATCTCTCCGTTTAAGCCTGTTCCCCGCGGCTAAGGGGGGTAGACCCTATAGGAAAATGGATGACCAACTGTGAATCAGTTGGTTTGGGAGACACGAAAGGAAACCAACACTAAATAGATTTTATTAAATTAATAGACCAGTGCCTTATGGAGTTAATGTTCAAATGATTACTTACTAAATGTTGCAGAAATGTAAACCATGTAGAGCAATCATTTATCATCAAATAACTCAAACAAAGATTAACTTTTATCAAATGCGAGAAAATGCTTATAGGCTTAATGATACTCCAGAAGTTTAAAATTTCGAAAGATAAAGTTCGATACACAATCACGTAATTTTAAACGCTAACCAGATATCACATTCATGTAGCTAATCTTCAAAATGATCATTCAAGCATGCTAACTCACATAAAAATGATAAACATTAATTCCACATCAAAATTTTAGCCTCAACAGAAGAGATAAAAAGTAACAAATTCCTGAGCCAAGACTCAAACTGGCAAAGAAATTCCAGAAATATTTATATTTTTTTTTAAATGAAAATGAAACTTTAAATTCAAAAAGTGAACTAAACTAAAAAAGAAACCTTTTATCAAATTTTTTATTTATTTACTTCTAATATTAAATCTATAAAATAATTCGAAACCTAAACTATAAGAAAAGAAAATTTTTATGTCTTTGATAATTTTATAATTTTTATGTTTTTTTTTTATGATTTTTAAAACTTTAAATCAAAATGAAAACAAACCTAAAAAATGAAAAATAAAATCTAATCTAATCTAAAACTATAAAAATCAATCTAAATAAAATCTAAAACCTAAACTTTAATGTGAAACGAAAATATTTTTAAATTTTTTTTATTTTTTGAAACATGAAAGAAAACATATCTAAACTAAAACTATGTACTAAATTAATAAAACTTTAATCTATTTAAAAAATGCTAACTCAAAGCTTAGAATCAAATCTAAATTCAAAATCGAATAAACCAAAATCCAAGTAGAAAATACAAAAATGAAAATCGAAATTTATTTTTTTGATTTTTTTAATATATATCAAAACTTACAACGAAATGAAATAAACCTAAAACAAAACTTAAATAAAGCTTGAAAATCGTATTTACGCTACATCAATCGAATCTTACCTATGCATATACCCAAATGCAAATACAAACCAGCCCGTAAAAATAAAAAAAAAACGTGGTCTTACTATCTTTGCAGGTGACGGCGGGGAAGGGAATGCTTGCAGGTTGAAGATTCAGGCAGATGGTGGCTCGACGGGCAAAGGACAGCAATGTTGGTTCGGCAAGGGTGCAGAGAGATGAGGCTGTATGAGGACGCAAAGAAGGTTGCAAGTTGAGCAGCAACGATGAACGCAGGAATGCTGGTTATCTCACTGCGTGGAGGTGGATGAAGCTAGGGCTGCACTGGAATGAAGTCGCGGCAGCTAAAATTTTTTTCCGATTTTCACTGCAGGTTGGTGGAATGACGTGAAGGGAAGAATGCATAAAGGGTAGTAAAACAAGCCGATGGATAGCAGCAATGGACGTACGTGGCAAGGTGAGATTGCTGCGTTTGCGTGAGGAGCGGAATATGACTGCGTGAGAGATGTGTGTAGTATGGGTATGCAGCAAGGAGAGAGCGGAAAACTTCGATGGAAACAGCATGAGGCAAGAGGAATGAAATGGAGAAGCAAGGAGGAGTTTTAAAACTAGCGTGAGAAATATGTTGAGATAGCAAGGGACTGTGTGGGTGATGGAATGGGTGGTGGCTGAGAATGCCAGAAAGAATTGCGGGTTGAGAAGAAGCAGTGATGGAGAGGGATGGCAGTGACTGTAATCCAGTAACTTGATCAAAATTTTTAATCTTTCCCGCTCCAGATTGCTTGGCGGAAATCCTGAAAAATTTCTCAAACCCTGTACCTGCAACCTGCAAAAGAAAAGAAAGCCCAAAAATGATATGTGCATAAAACAAAATTAAAACCCTAGATCAGCATTTACAACTTTTGACTCTTAAACAACCAAATTTATCAATAATCAGCAGTAATATTATCAAAATTTTAGATTTACTATGAAAAACTTCAGAAATCTCTCATGCAAATTCAGAAAAAAACTTAAATGATAAACCTAGGATCGAAACTGGCTGAGCTCTGCAAGAAAATGCTTGCGGGAGTTGGCTGGTTCAGCCGAGAACTTCCCCAAACACCCACTGATCTTCTTCAATAAGGATTTCCTGCACAGCTCACTTCAACCATCAATAAAGATAGAAAAACAATACTAGATCTCAGATGCAATGGAGATACCTGCCATTATTTCAGAAATTTTAATACCATTCAAACCCTAGCAAGTGAACAAGATACCTGTGTTCAACAATACTCTACAATACGCTGTTACTAATGGCTGAAAATTAAAATATGCAGAAAATAAAACAGCTCACAGCACTTCAGGAGAGTAACACCAGCAAGATTTCAACCCCAAAGTCTTTCTTTATTAGCACCAGAAAAGGTTTACAAGAGAGCTTCTTCATCACAAGACTCACAGCTCGAATTATCTCAAATGACTCCTAGCACCCTATTTAAAGGAGAAATTCCCAACAGCTAGTTCGAGTGATCCACGTCAAAATGATCTCGACCGTCGATGAGGATCAAGATATCTCTTAATCTCATCCGTCAAATTTTTAATGCATTAAAAAATTGAAATTCTGCATTTATTTACTCAAAATATTATTATTATTTTTTTTTTTAATTTTTATTTATTTTATTATTACTATTATTTTTTAGTTTAAATTTTTAAATTTATTTTTAAATGGATCCTTGAACTTAGCCTTTGAAAAAATCACCTAGGACCTAGGACTTACGACTTATGAGGGGATTAAAACATTTTCTAACCCTCAAGACACTTTACATCATGCCCTTTACAATTTTACATCTCAAGGGGGGAAAACCCATTTGACATAGACCCTCATAAACCACCCAGTTCTGCAACACAACTATAATCTAGCAGATTAACACACTAGGATTCTCTTAAAATTCTAATGACAAAATTTATTCCGGCTTTGGGGTTAGGTTGAAGGAAAACTCTTCCAATCATAGATCGGTGAGACAAAAAACCTTCCGGAACGTAGATTATCACTAGAAAATTAGGTCCACCTAGGCAATTTACATACATGACTCAACTCTGCTAAGATTATTTACAATTTACACATGCAAACTGGGTTTACAACATAATATGATCAAGTCGACGATGACTGTCGAATGGCACGGACATGTCGATCAAGCGCTATCCCTTTTTGCGAAGAAAAAAGGGGGTGTACTGCTATGGGTAGTTGACACATAGTGGTCAACACGACTTAAAAGCCAAATCGCGCTACTTGTTGGTTTTCCCTTTCGAGCTCTGCAACTTCCGACCATGCCTGCTCGAATCCCTCTTCTGAGCGTTCAATAATCATTGTATAACACCCTTTGGGCAGGCAGCCACCTATTTCTACCACAAATGAGGGCATTCGGCGCTTGAAATCATTAGTAACAATCGTTTTCTGTTTACACAGAGAACACTATGAAAACATGGGAAATCCGCGTAAAACACAATATATCGAACTTGAAACATTCATAATCCCGCTTTAAAGCGCCATCGGGTCTGCCTGGGGATCGCCATCGCATATCGCAATTGGCCTGCTCCTGGGTTTTCCCTTTGTATTTAAAATACATTGAAAACAACAAAAATTAAGGTAAGATGGCTTTGGGCGGATCTAAAATCATATATATTTCCATTTCGGAAACCAGTTTACATCGCATATCGCTTCCCCTTTGTATTTTCGTTAAACAACGAAATATACATAAATACATTGAAAAGTGGCATTGGGCAGATCTCAGGATCCATACAATATGGTTGATAATGTTATCGGTTCCGGTTCATTGGATTGCCCGTACATATATATATGTGTGTGTGTGTGTGTGTGTGGCCCCGCTCCATTGTAACGCGCCGATGCGATGTTGCGATGCGACAAGTCGCAATCACAAATCGCTCATGCCTAAGGCCTCTTCATTTAACTGGGTCTATGCCAGCGCCAATTGCGATCTGCTGATATCGGCGATCGCACATCGGCAAGTCACCGTGCTTGTGGGTAAGTCCTTTTCCTTTGGATTTAAGCGATGCGATATTTCGGCAATCGCATGTTGCGATGCCTTACATGAAGTTCCTCCTTTATATAGCCATCTGCCGATGCGATATCAATGCTTCTTAACCCAATCAGAGTCACGTGTCCCAATTCCGGCCTGCCATGTGTTAGCGGTGGATTGGCCTGTGAGCCTATAACAAAATTTTTCAATATAGTTCAAGATTTAATGAAATTGCCTCCTTTTCTAAGGACATTGGGTAATTTTCATTTTACAATAACTCCTTCATCCAGAGTCTGTTTTTGCCCATTCAAGTTGTGTTGGATTCAGAATGAGGAGATCTCTGCAATGAATCTGTTTCTGAGAGCAGCCTGCGACTTTCATTTTCCTCTGATTTACAAAGGATTTGTGCCATTTGGCACCTTTCACCTCTTGCATGAAGTCTTTTAGACTTAGAGGTTTATTAAGAATCTATTTTTGGATCACGCCTTCCCACTAAAAAACCTTTTGGTCTCCAAAAGGCTGATATACTGATCTGAACAGTAAATGGGAGTGACTCAGTCTCTTCTTTCAGCCTCCCTACACTTGCCTTTGCATAGTGCCTTTGAACCAAAGTTTCTGACCACTTCCCTTCTCTGGATGGGCTGATCTTCCTGAGAAGAACTGTCTTCCTCCTTGCCTTCTTGCAGAACTTCTACTGATATGGTCATAGAAAGTAGTTTGAGCTTCTTTGCCTTGATCATTGATCCAAGGTGGCTCAACAAATGTGAAGTACATCTGCTCCACAAAACTTTCATTTTTACATGTTTGACGAGCTGCCAACAACAACTGTTAACAACAACAGGCATACAGACAACAACTGGATGGACTAACTCCTGATCAACAAAAGAAATAGATTTTCACAACTTGTGAACACCTCCATGTCTTATATTTGCATACAAATTATGGACTAGATAACAAGCCCACAAAACATGCTTTTAAACAAATGACCCTTCAAGTCAAGCATGTAGAAAAAGACCATTGGAACTCTTTTTCCAAAAGATGGAACTTTTATCATTGTCTCCATTTGGAGACCAAGTTAACTTCTTCCAAGTCAACATGGCATCACATGCATGTCAAAGCAATCAACCCTGCAAGTTAATTATACATACATGTTCAAAAACAAGGAAATCAGCAACATCCCTGTGTTCATGCATATCAAGCTTATGCATGCAATTCATCCTTCAACTTTCGCTTAAGCACACTGTACTTTCGAAGCTGAAATGAAATATAATGTAGATGCATCAATAGACATGCAATCTTAATCGGATAAGAACTCTAACTGTTCCTTACCAATCCCTTTCAAAGGTATTACCTTTGCCTGCACATCAGCATCATCATGTGAATCATTTTGAGACACATCATTCATGGAATCTTCAGTTCCATTTCTGTCATCTTCTCTTTCCACTTTCTTCAACTTTGGTGGAAGCATTGTTGGATTTAATGTCCAACACTTTGTAGCAAGATGTCCTTGCTTATGGCAGTAAGTGCACTGCGTGTGCATCCTCTTGATAGCATGATTTGCCTTGTTCAATGGACCTTTGGCTGCTTGCTTCTTTTCCTTCTTCTGCTTCTTGTATGTGGCTATTCTCTTCCAACATCTAGAAACATCATGGTTATCCAAACCACAATAGGAACATGCAACTCTTTCCTCATACTTATGTGGAAGTTTATCATGCTTTGCAAAATCAAAAGAATATAATTAGAACCAAATTTATACTTGCCTCTTTCACCTTTATTGTCTTATGAGGAGGTGAAGCAAATGAAGTAGTGGCTCCCTTTGGAACACCATCAAACTCTTCAAGGCTGTTAGAGTCTCCCCAACTCTCTGGTTCAAGTGTGTGCTTCTGAACACCTGCATCCTGCAATTGATGTTTCAAGCTATTATATTCCTCTTGGATACAACCTTCACATTTCTGAGGTAGAACACATGAAATGAAACTCCTTGGGACTATTTCAATGGCTTTCATGGCAGCTTTGGAATTCTCTCCATAAGGTTGTCCATAGCCAAGACCCAAATATTTAGGCCTTTCCTCAACCATTATTGGTTCAACAATACCTTGTGCATGCTTTCCCAAGCCCTTTCCTTCATAGCCCATCTTGGACATTAGCTTGGAACCTATGCCTTTAGTATGTTTTTCAAAAAAACCAATACAAGAATTCTCAGAAGAATTTGAAGACAAACAAGAATTGCTTACCTCTTCTTCAAGTTGATACTTGACAAAGGCTTCTTGGGCAACAAAGAGTTGTGTTTCCTAACTCATGCATCCTATTTAGGTTCATATTTGCAATATGAGGTTGCCTCTCCATTTCCTGCAATTTGTCAGCGAGCAACTACTTCTCTTCCTTCATGGAATTCAAATGCTTTCTAAGCATGCTGCTCTACTTTCCATCCTCATACATTTCTCTCACCATATCCATCATGGTGGACAATTTTTGCTTCATGTCTTCATCAAGGAATCTTGTGAAGAGAGAAAAAATTGAGGACACACTTGTAGATGTTGTCATTATGCCAATGAACAAAAAAACTTCAACAAGATAAATAAAGAGCTTATTTAAGCAACCTCTTGCAACAAACCTCTTGTGCTTTGGATTGCCTTGAGGTCCTTTGGGATAGAAGAATGCCTTCAGCCCTTCTTCCTATTGTCCTTCCTAGACTGAGCTTTCCCTTTACCTCTGCAAACTCAGCAATTAATCAGTTTGCAAACAAGCATACAATTAGCCTCTTGTTGTTCAAACACCTTTCAAGCAAGCAGTGTTTGCTCTGTTAGTCAAGCATTCTAATATAACCTTCTTAAAGGTGTGGTTAATCAATCTTAAGCTCTGATACCACCTGATCTGAAAATGGGGCTCTTAGGCTTCTTGTCTAGCTTACAAGAACCTCTCCCACTTCCAAAGCTTGAATTTTCCCAAGTCTTTAATGATTAACCAATGCAGAATTAAGAAAAGCTTGAATATATAGGTGTATGATTGTATTTGTTTTAACTGATTATGTGTTGTAAATTAGTGTGCTGAAACTGTTATATAAATGCATACAACAGTAAATAAAGCAGCAGAGATAATGCAGCATTAAAACACACACAGAAATAGCAATATTAATTTGGAGTTCACCCACAACTCTTGGGCTACGTCTCCGTGAGCTCTTGTCAATTTGACTTGGCTATTTGGGATTACGATGTAAGTCTTTTTACAAGCTCTTTGGCTCAACTCCTGTTGTTCTACACATAAACAGTGGGTTCAAACACTTTTTTATCCCTTGACTCTTGAAGCTCTGGCTCTTGGCTCTGACTCTAGCTCTTTGGCTCTTGGTTCTGGCTCTTGGCTCTGACTCTTTGGCTCTTGGCTCTTCAGCTCTAGCTTCTTTGGCTCTCTATTAGAAAAACAGTCCACTTGGCTTTTCACTTGGCTTCCAAGTGACCCCGCAGGCTGCTCTTTTGCTTCTGCGCTGCTATCTCAGCGCTGCCTATTTGTGTTCGGCTTTAGCAACTCGGCCACCATCAACAATTTAGCAGCCCCTGCACAATAGCTCTTTTGCTCTCTATCGCTCTGCTTTCTTAGCTCTCTGCTGCTACTACTTTCAACATTCAGCAGCAAACAATAGCTTGGCCACCGTTCAACAACCCAACAGCCTTTTGTCTTTGACATTCACAGCTTAAAAGCCAAATCACGCTGCTTGTTGGTTTTCCCTTTCGGGCTCTGCAACTTTCGGCCATGTCTGCTCGAATCCCTCTTCTGAGCGTTCAATAATCATTGTATAATGCCCGTTGGGCAGGCGGGCACCCATTTCTGCCATAAATGAGGGCAATCGGCGCTTGAAATCATTAGTAACAGTCATTCTCTATTTACACAGAGAACGCAGTGAAAACACAGGAAATCCGCATAAAACACAATATATCGGATTTGAAACATTCGTAATCCCGCTTTATAGCGCCATCGAGTCCGCTTGGGGATCGCCATCGCATATCGCAATTGTCCTCCTCCTTGGTTTTCCCTTTGTATTTAAAATACATTGAAAACAACGAAAATTAACGTAAGATGGCTTTGGGTAGATCTAAAATCATATATATTTCCATTCCGGAACCCTTTCGAGTCCAGTTTACATCGCATATCGCTTCCCCTTTGTATTTTCGTTAAACAACAAAATATACGTAAATACATTGAAAAGTGGCATTGGGCGGATCTCAAGATCCATACAATATGGTTGATAATGTTATCGGGTCTGGTTCATCAGATCGCCCGTATATATATGTGTGGCCCCGCTCCATTGTAACGCGCCAATGCGATGTTGGGATGCAACAAGTCGCAATCGCAAATCGCTCATGCCTGAGGCCTCTTCATTTAACAGGTTCTATGCCAGCACCGATTGCGATCTGCCGATATCGACGATCGCACATCGGCAAGTCACCATACCTGTGCGTAAGTCCTTTTCCTTTGGATTTAAGCGATGCGATATTTTGGCAATCGCATGTCGCGATGCCTTAAGACATGAGGTTCCTCCTTTATAGAACCATCCACTGATGTGATATCAATGCTTCTTAGCCCAATCAGAGTGGGCCACGTGGCCCAATCCCGGCCTGCCATGTGTCAGCTGTGGATTGGCCCGTGAGCCTATAATCAAAATTTTCAATATAGTTCAAGATTTAATGAAATTACCTCCTTTTCTAAGGACATTGGGTAATTTTAATTTTACAATAACCCCTTCATCCGGAGTTTGTTTTCGCCCATTCAAGTTGTGCTGGATTCAAAATAAGGAGATCTCTGCAACGAGATTATTTCTGAGAACAGCCTGTGACTTTCATTTTCCTCTGATTTACAAAGGATTTGTGCCATTTGGCACCTCTAACCCCTTGCATGAAGTCTTTTAGACTCTGAGCTTTATCCAGAATCCATTTTTGGATCACATTCATAATCTCTTCCGTTCCCATCATATTCATCCTCTACTGGAATATGCCATGGCGTCAACTATACTGATCTAACCATTCATAAATCTCAAGGGTGACAATGTCGAATCTATCGACATGATTACCTAGTAAGCATCCAAAAATCATCATCACACGTCTAGGGGAGCGTGATTCACACAGTCCTCCCATGACTCCAGGTTTTGGAGGATAAAGGGTGGGCAACACCTCCACCCCTCCTAGTAGGACTTGGGTCAACACCTTATCATAGAATCTCATTGAGTATCAATTGTTCATGGAATTTTTGTCATCACGTGGTCATTTTAGTAATGATGTTATCTTCAATATAAACACTTGTCCATACATTATAACATATGCATCAATATATTCAAAACAAATTGTCTTTTTAAATAACATTTTCTGTGTATTTAACATATGTTGCTATTTACTTCGTCATATCTAACCCATATATTTGTAAGTTGGTCTTCATATTAAATTATAGTCATGCTTTTATTTCTATTTCCTTAATTATGTCAATATGCAAAAATGAAATAAAATTATCAATGTGGAAAAAGATGAAGTCGGGGTTAATTCAGCACGGGTCCAAAAGTTGAAAAACTTGTTAAAGTTGAGAGTTTTTTGAAAAGGTCGGCAAAATTAAAAAAACACAAAATTATTCATTTTATTTTTTTTTAACATCTAGAGTATCCACAACATCAAATAAATGCATTTCCACATAAACATGTAAAGAAAGCTAATATATAATATGTATATGAAGTTTAGTGCTACATCACATATCAAAATAGTGAATCAACTCCTAAATTTTGAGTCTTACATGAGTCTCAACTCTCAAGAGTCAAAATATCAACAAAAAATATAATAAATGTATATCATGAGTCATCTAAAAGTCATAAAGTAATCAGTGACTGAGATCCTCTTCCCCTTTTATGGGAATAGGGAATGGCTTTGCCTTTTCCTCTAGAGGAAGAAGGCCCTGCCCCTAGGGATACAAATGGACTCAATCGTCCTCTAGAAGCCGATGGAAGAGGAGGCCTCTGTCCTATGCTGCTGTTGCCCATCCTAGATGGTGTCATCTCCTCCTCATCATCCTCAACTAGCTCTGCCTCCTGACCCTGATGTTGCTCCTCCTCCTCTACCTCTGGCTCTCCCTCCCCTGCAACTGCTACATCCTCTAGATCCACACCTAACCAATGCGGGATCAAGTCCATGATTAGCCTTTCAATCTCGACCCTCCATGCAGCAGTGGTATCAATATTGTCCAATGAGATGGCTTCCACAGCAGTAGGTGTCTGAAGTTGTCTCACCCACAATCGAAGATTGTAGTAGACATAGTCCATGTCATTGAGGCGTTGGGACTACCATCTGTATTAGGGTCATAGATTGCAAATTAGTACTTAGAAAATTTAAATATTAAAAATAATCAAATGAATTCAAAAAATTTAATTTGAAATTTTTTTACCTATTGCACTTTTTGCTATGTATTTTGTCAAATACACTCCAGTTGCGCTCACACCCAAAGGAACTGCATGTTTGGCTGAGCCTTCGAATGGCAAGCTTTTGGAGATGGGGTACTCTGGCACCATAACTTGTCCACCAAGCATCTACAAGTTAAAAGAAAAATGAGAAACATAAAAAAAACATTGAAATTCTAAACTTGAAAGTTTGAAACAAAATGAAGCTTACTTGGCATTTTGGTCGTCCTATTCTTAATAGCCATGGTAAAACCAAATGTGCCACCTCCCATCTTATAGACCTCCATTTCTTTAGAAATATATTCACGTTCTTGCTCAGATGACACCATCCTCTCAACACAAATGAAGAATCCATCCATCACCTCAGCCTCAAATCTGAAACCACAGGCGTAAGAAAATGCGGGGTTGAGGTAGATACCTGCAGCATGAATGGGGCGATGGAGGGTGTTGTTCCATCGCTCATCAATCACTCTCCATATGACCTATTGTTTCTCTAACCCCTCGTCTCCCTTATCTTCATAATAAGCACGAATTGCTTCTTTGGACCTATCCATGGCCTCATACAAGTAGCCCATTGCAGGCTTGTCTCCATCAACCAACCGAAGAACCCTTACCAAAGGTTCTTAAATAGCACACACCTCCTCTACTCCTGCCCAAAAGCTTCGATTATATGAAACTAGTCTGCATATGCCCTCTCCCTCTGGTTTGCGGCTGATAGATAAAGCACGCCAATCCACTGAAAGAAACATGCTCTTCACATCTCACATAGAATTCAACAGAGACTGAAGAGATATGAAAGTAGTGGCGAATCATGTAATGGAAGGACGCACCAACTCTTTGTTTTTGGTGTATTTTCTCATCAAGCTAAGCACAGATGCATAATTATATATAAATTTTGTTATGCTCCTGGATGATTCAACAGTATCCCTCACAATAGGAATCTTACCTATATCTTCCAACATCAAGTCAATGCAATGAGCAACACAAGGTGTCCAAAACAAGTTAGGATACCTCTCCATACGCAACTTGCCAGCTGCAACATAATTTGCAGCGTTGTCTGTTATGACTTGGACAACATTGTTTGGGCCTACTTCCTGAATGAAGAGGTCCAACAACTCACATAATGTACATGCATCTTTAATGTGTGCAGATGCATCAACAGATTTTGTAAACATTGTCCCCTTGGGACAACTAACCAAGAAGTTAAGAAGGGTCCTACCCTTCTAGTCAGTCCAACCATCTGACATGGCTGTGCATCCAGTTTGTTCCCATGATGCTCTAAACTCCTCCAATCTAGAAGTGCAATCATTCTTTTCATCTTGAAGAAGAGGTCCTCTCAATTCTGCAAAGGTGGGGGCTTTGTACCCAAGGCCAACGACAACAACAACATCAAACATAGGCTAGTAGAATGGGTTTGTCTTGGCAATGTTGAAAGGAACATCACTCCATTGAAAACACTTACTGACCAACCAGTCAGCTTCTGCCTTTTCCTTTTTTTTAAGTGTTGATTTGATGCCAGGTTGTGCACCAGTTGTGGTTCTAGGAAACAAAAAAGATGAGATAGATGAGGGGTTGGGCCATATGGGTGAGGAAGGTGATGCTGAAGAAGCACTGCCACTATCAATTCCCCCCACTCTTGAGGCCCCTACATTCATGTATAGTATTCTTGCCACACAACTTGCAAGTCAAATACATTCTATTGATCCCCCCAGATTCGTGTATAGTATCAGGTTCACCATATTCCCACATAGCGTCCAAAAGCCTTGGCATTTTGTTTTAAACTTTGAACTTGAATTTAAACCTGGGCACAAAAAGAAATTGAAACAAATTAAAAATTTCTCATCACATAAGAAGCAAACACAAATGCAATAGCTGATTTTAGATTTTAAATGCCTCTTGTCAGTCACTTGCAAACACTTAGATTCAGTAAACAAGGGTTAGAATTTTTGTCATTTTATTCTTGGAAGTTTAAGTTTTGCTTAAATCTAGATTCTAAACAATGTTTCCCTTTCAAAATTCTGGGAAAAAATAAGATATAAACAAACTAATAGAATTTGAGAGTAGTGTAGAAAGATTTAAGAAATCATTTGTGTAAAAAAATGTAATATTCCTAATTAGCCATGGCTAATTGGAAAATTCGATTTTGCTCAATTTTGCCTTTTGTAATTATTTATAAATAAAAAGGTGAGGAAAGGGGACATAACTCAATTTTTGCATAAAGTCACTCCCTAGTAGCACAACGTTGTAACTTAAAAGGGGAGCCAAGGGGGCCAAAGGACCACGTAGAGAAGGGGGCCCACGTAGACACTTGGAGGGATTGCGCAGATGGAGTGGAGCACGTGGCAAGAGAGAGGCTACGTTGGAGGAGGTGGGCCTTAGGGTTTTGAGAGAGGCCAACGCTATAAAGGAGAGAGGAGCCTCCTCATTTTGGCATTTGATTATGTTGCATTTGAGCTAGTCACTTCGACTTAAAGACTTATGTTGCATTTGTTTAGCCTATCTGCAGCACTGTTTAGTGCATCGAGTGTCTCCGTTCGGAGATCTCACCCTTAGCCCTAGGGGACTTTGAGTGCCTTCTTGGGCAAGGTAGTTTCATCAGTCTTTTGCAGGAGAATCGATCTTTGGAGTTGAGGAAGGACTGAGCATTTTGATGATTGCGCAGTCTCGAGAGAGGAGGACGCAATCTCTTTTGGTAGGAGCTCCGGATTGGGTTTATGTGGAGGATTTGAGCTTGGAGATTGAGCAAGGGACAACCCTTGCATATTGGAGGACTTTGGCAGAGTCATGAGCAGAGTTTTGGAGGATTCTGTTCAGTGGCAACGCAGAGCCTTGAGGGATAGCATAGATCCTCACGGGGGTGATTTTCAAGGATCAGCTATTTTAGAAAAGCTTTATGGGCTTTTCTGGGTCTATTGAGCAGAGGTTGATTCCAGAGTTTCGGCATTTTCTGAGGAGGGGAATAGCCCCAAATCCTCACTTGATTTCAACAACAGCAGCAGCACAGCAGTTCTTCGGCAGCTTGGACGCAGTTCAGAGAGAGGCCATTTCCTTACCATTCTGAGTGTATTTCTTCTCTTACCTTGTGCAAGTCGAGGTGCTATGATGCTATCTTCCTAATCACCTCTTGTACTCTTCCATTACTCAGTATAATAAGATGGCTTAGCATTTCTCTCGACATTTTTTGAGTATCTGCTTATATTCCATGTATACGTTATTGTATATTGCACTACTATTATTTTTATCTCTTTGAGCTTCCAACTACTATACCACTTGTGTGTTTTTCTCTTATACTATTAAACAGAGTCTAGAAAGGGCCAAGTAGCCTCCAGATCTCGTCCTCTTTTCAGAGGCGACATATCTGGTAAACGCCCTCCTAATCCATCTCTGGTTGGAGTTTGCTTGTGTTTGAGGAATATCCCTGAAAAGGGATATTACAGTGGTATCAGAGCATAGATCTGGCTCAGCCTGTGGAGCTATCAGTCTATGACACTGGGGGAGAAGCCCTACATCTATTACAGAGGTAGGAAATACAGAGATACTGAGCGTAGGTTGGAGAACACCTACAGAGAGGGAGACTGTGTTCGGGTGGTGGACACAAAACAGGAGGAGCTTGTGGTGAACACGGAATAGGAGGAGCCTGTGGTGGACGTAGAGCAAGAAGATCCGTTGGCAGATGAGGATGGGAAGAGATTTGCGGACATGCTCTTCAAATCAATGCAGGATCTGTCGAGGCAGATCGAGGTGATGAGGCAGAGATTCACAGCGGTGGAGGCTAGATAGCATGAGGACCCACAGGTTTTCCAGGTTGGTGAAGGATCGGGTACATCCCACCATTTGCCAGGGCAGAGTGCCACTCAGCGTGATACTACTCAGTAGATGGCCTCACATCTACACGCTCTACCATGCCCACTTTTCTAGGAGCAGACACGAGGGTCGGAGCCTAGCAGGAAGCAGAGCCTGGTCATATGGGCGATTATTTTGCAAAGTACCAGACCTATGGGCAAGAGTTCAGGGATGCTCTCTCATTCAGAGACTTTGTTTAGCTCCAGTAGGATAGTAGACCCCGCGACCATCACAGGGGGATATTGGCATTATCATGATGGAGACACCCACCGCACAGCTAGTAGATTCCACTTGCCTACATGGTTCATCAAATAGTTCAGCAAAGTCTTGGGTGGAGAAGCTGGACATCTATTTCCAGCTTAACCAGATGTCGGAGACAGAGGCCATCAAGGTGGTGACATTACATTTTGACGGCGAGGCCCAGGACTGGTGGTTCCATGGGATGGTTACACTCGAACACTCCATAGTGACAACATATGCCGAGTTCACCAGGAGATTGATAGAGAGGTTTGACCGGAGGGATCTGGAATAGCACTTTGTTGAGCTCACGAGGCTCAAACAGATCGGGAGCCCAGAGACCTACATTGCAGACTTCTTGAGGGTTTCAGTGATGGTGCCAGATCTATCCGTGGCACAGAGGATCTACGTGTTTGTTGAGGGGTTAGCAGAGCTACTTTAGGGTCTAGTCAGATCCACTAGACCAGCCACACTCCAGGATGCTATTAGCAGGACTTGGGACTTACAAGATGCCTTACCCAGGACCCAGACACCTTACCCCTAGAGACAGGCTTTCTAGCCTAAGGGGAAGGATGTGAGGATTCCGCCTCCAAAGGTGAATCCAGGACGAGCACAAATTGATGATGATGCAAGGAGGGAGCTGAAGAAGAAGCGGTTGTGCTTTACCTCTCAGGAGCTATGGGCACCGGGACATAGATGTGTTGTTGGCAAAGCTCATTTTATTGAGGTCTTCTCCAAGAACAGCGGGGAAGAGGATGAGGAGGATGATGTAGAGGCAGGAGATAGTCATTCCGTGCAGGATCCTTTGCCGCCTCCACCACCACCAGTAGGTGGTGCAGCTTTTGCACCTACCAGAGGGGCCATTGCAGCATTGCGAGGAGTTCCCAAGTATTTGACGCTGCGCATATGGGGGACAGTACGTGGCCAGCGAGTATCAGTATTGATTGACAGTGGGGCAACCCACAACTTCATCGATGCACAGATGGTTGAGCGGAGAGGTATACAGACAGAGAGCTTCGATGGATTTTCAGTTTTGGTCCCAAGAGATCAGACCATGGTTTGTGCTCGTTATGTCCCAGAGTTATCAGTGATGATGGGCACCTACACACTGACTGACCACTTTTTCGTGGTCAATATTCCGGACACCAACATGATGCTAGGTGTTCAGTGGCTTATCACTTTAGGAAAGGTCACGATAGATTGGAAGGCCCTAGAGATGGAGTGGGATGATGAGAAGACAGGGAGGCATGAGAAGATACAGGGACAACACACATATCCGCCTTAGACTATTTCAGCTCATCGAATGGAGGCAGTGTTCTGGAAGGGAGACGTAGAGTGGGCAGTGGAGCTGCGTGCATCAGAGGCAGGGACTACAGGGCAGACGGTGCACCCAGAGATACATTCCATCCTTGACCAGTATGCCACAGTGTTTGGGGAGATTCCACCAGGACAGCCACCGGACCGGGGGTTTGAGCACACCATTGAGCTTGAGCAGGGAATACAGGCAATGATTACTAACCCCTACAGGCATCCCAAGGCCTATCGAGATGAGATTGAGCAAGCCATTCAGAAGTTGCTGGCTCTTGGGCACATTCGGCCGAGCACGAGTCCTTTTGCTTCTTTCGTGGTGTTGGTGAAGAAGAAGAACGACACATTGAAGATGTGCATTGATTACAGGGCCCTAAACAAGAAGACCCTGAAGAACAGGTACCCCATACCCAGGATCGATGAGTTGATGGATGAGTTGAGAGGAGCACAGTTCTTCTCAAAGATTGATTTGAGATCTGGGTAACATCAGATTCGCGTGAGGGAGCAGGACATTCCCAAGACTGCCTTCAAGTGTCGCTATGGGCACTTTGAGTTTTTGGTGATGCCCTTCGAGCTAACCAACGCCCCAGCTACATTCCAGTCTTGTATGAATCACATCTTCCGCAGTCACTTAAGGAAGTTTGTGTTGGTGTTCTTTGATGATATCCTCATTTACAGCAGGACTTGGGAGGAGAATCTCGAGCACATTGAGACAGTGTTGCGCATCTTGGAGGAGCAGCAGTTCTATGCCAAGCTCTCCAAGTGTGAGTTTGGGTTGACGAAGATGTTGTACTTGGGACACATCATAGGGGTGGACTGCATGAGAGTCCACAAGGAGAAGATCAAGGCCATCAGAGTTTGGTCGAAGCTGAGGAACGTGACAAAACTTCGGGGATTCATTGGCATTTGTACTTACTACCGGAAGTTAGTCAAGAATTTCTCATAGCTTGTTGCACCCCTAACAGATTTGACAAGGAAGGGGGCATTCAGTTGGTCGGATACAGCGTAGCGAGCCTTTGACAGGCTCAAGGAGGTTATGAGCAGCTGCCCAGTGCTTGCATTGCCAGATTTTTTGCAGCCATTTGTTTTTGAGTGTGATGCATCGGGAGAGGGGATCAGCGCAGTGTTGATGCAAGGAGGTCACCCTATAGCCTTTGAGAGCTGGAAGCTCCTTCTGCACGAGAGGTTGTATTCTATATACAACAAGGAAATGCTGGCCATTATGCATGCATTGGCCAAGTTCCAGCAGTATTTAGTGGGTAACAGGTTCAGGGTGAGAACTGATCACAACAGCCTCAGGTTCTTTTTGCAGCAGAAACAGCTACAGGACAGGCAGCAAAAGCGGATCAGTAAGATCCAAACGTATGACTTTGACATTGAGTATGTCAAGGGTAAGAACAACGTGGTAGCAGATGCCCTTTCACTTAGACCAGCCACGTTGTCTCTTATGAGCTAGGACACAGACTGGAGGGCTCGAATCTTAGTAGAGTACTCCAAGGACAGATTTGCATGTGAGGTTCTGGATGGGCAGGTGGCGGATGACAGGTACAAGGTGGTCGATGAGATCATCTACTACAGGGATCGGAACTTCTTGACTAGGGGATCTCAACTCAAGAAGAAGATACTTCAGGCGTCACATGATTCACCATTGGCCGGCCATCAGGGGTTTACCAAAACCTACAGGGCCATTAGAAAGAAGTTCTCATGGAAGGGCCTCAAGGAGGACGTACTCTAGCGTATCCGGGAGTGCGATATTTGCCAGAGGAACAAGGGGGAGATGAGCCATCCCGCAAGATTATTGCAGCCTCTTCCCATTCCAGAGGGGAAATGGGACTGTATTTCGATGGACTTCATCACAGGGTTGCCCATGGTACAGGGCACAGATTGTATCTTTGTCGTCATTGATCGACTGACAAAGTATGCACATTTTTCGCCATATCCACACACTACACAAAAGCGCAGGTGGCCGAGTTGTTCTTCAAAGAGGTCTTCAGGCTACATGGTCTTCCTAAGACCATCACCAGTGATAGGGACAATCGTTTCATGGGTGGGTTTTGGCAGGAGCTTTCCCGATTGGTGGGGATGGAGTGGACACCGAGTACCAGTTATCACCCACAGACAGACGGACAGACAGAGATAGTTAACAAGTGGCTGGAGGGCTACTTGCGTAATTATGTCAGTGGGCAGCAGCGAGCATGGCTGAAGTGGCTGCATCTGGGGGATTACTGCTACAACACTACACATCATATGTCCATTGGTATGTCACCATTCTATGCTTTGTATGGATATCATCCTTTATCTTTTGCTGACGTTATGTTTGGTGCTAGCAAGGCTCCGAGAGCCAAGATTTGGATCCAAGAGATTCAGGATAGTCTCCGAGCTCTCAAGGATAATATGGCTACAGCGCAGAACCAGCAGAAGCTGTATGCTGACAGGGGTCGGATGGAGAGAGTTTGAGGTAGGGGACTTGGTCTACCTACGATTACAGCCATACCTACAGTCGTCATTGAAGTAGAAGGGGGCTGAAAAGCTCAAGCGCTGCTTTTATGGGCCATACAGGGTGATATGCAGGATTGGACAGGTTGTGTATGAGTTGGAGCTGCCCCAAGGCAATAAGATTCATAACGTTTTTCATGTATCATGACTGAAGAAGGCATTGGGGCAGCAGGTGACAGTGACAGATGAGCTACCACCGACAGATGATGAGGGGCATTTGGTGTTGTAGCCAGAGGCTATTATTGATACCAGGGAGAGGCAGTTGCGGAGCAGGACGGTCCAGGAATTCTTGGTGAGGTGGAAAAATTTACCGGATGAGAATGCCACTTGGGAGAGTGAGAAAATTTTGCATCATCCATCACTTCAGTTGCTTGAGGACAAGCGACATTTTGCTGGAGGAGACTGTAACATTCCTAATTAACCATGGTGAATAAAGTCACTCCCGTGTAGCACAATGTTGTAATTTAAAAGGGGAGCCAAGGAGGCTAAAGGACCACGTAAAGAAGGGGTCCCACGTAGACACTTGGAGGGACTGTGCAGATGGAGTGGAGCACATAGAGAGAGGCTACATTGAAGGAGGTGGGCCTTAGGGTTTTGAGAGAGGCCAATTCTATAAAGGAGAGAGGAGCCTCCTCATTTTGGCATTCGATTATGTTGCATTTGAGCTAGTCACTTCGACATAGAGCACGCTGGCTGTTTAGCCTGTCTGCGGCGTTTTTTAGTGCATCGAGTGTCTCTGTTCGGAGATCTCACCCTTAGCCCCGGGGGACTTCGAATGCCTGCTCGGGCAAGGTAGTTTCATCAGTCTTTTGCAGGAGGATCGATCTTTGGAGTTGAGGAAGGACTGAGCATTTTGATGACTGCGCAGTCTCAAAAGAGGAGGACGCAGTCTCTTTTGGTAGGAGCTTCGGATTGGGTTTATGTGGAGGATTTGAACTTGGAGATTGAGCGAGGGATCGGCCCCTTCATATTGGAGGACTTTGGCATAGTCTCGAGCAGAGTTTTGGAGGATTCTCTTCAGTGGCAGTGCAGAGACTTGAGGGATAGCATAGATCCTCAAGGGGGTGATTTTCGGGGGTCAGCTATTTTAGAAAAGCTTTCTGGGCTTTTCTGGGTCTATTGAGCAAAGGTTGATTCCAAAGATTTGGCGTTTTCTAAGGAGGGGAACAACCCCAAATCCTCACTTGATTTCAACAATAGCAGCAGCACAGCAATTCTCCGACAGCTTGGACGCAGTTCAAAGAGAGGCCATTTCCTTACCATTCTAAGTGTATTTCTTCACTTGCCTTGTGCAAGTCGAGGTGCTATCTTCCTGATCACCTCTTGTACTCTTCCATTACTCAGTATAATAAGATGGCTTGGCATTTCTCTTTACATTTCTTGAGTATCTGCTTATATTCCATGTATACATTATTGTATATTGCACCACTGTTATTTTTATCTTTTTGAGCTTCCGGCTACTATACCGCTTGTGTGTTTTTATCCTATACTCTTCGACAAAGTCTAGAAAGGGCCAGGTAGCCTCCAGATCTTGTCCTCTTTTCAAAGGCGACATATCTAGTAAACGCCCTCCCAGTCCATCTTTGGTTGGAGCTTGCTTGTGTTTGAGGAATATCCTTGAAAAGGGATATTACAAGAAAACTAAGAGAGAAATTAAAATACATACCTGGCAGCAGCAATTCAGCACTTTGAATCTCCCACATTGAGCAGTGGAAAAATCTCCAAATCCCCACCACAAAACTCACAAATATTCTCCTCTAAGGCAATGACAAACAGCTATGAATCTCCACAACGCCGAATGGGAGAAAAAACAACAGAAAATGATATCATTTTCGGCCTTTTCGGCCTCTTTATCCGCGGCCTGAGAGGACGGCCGACTTTTTGGGTCGACTCCCAATTAAATCAAGAGTATAACGATTAAATCGATTTTTTCCTTTCTGAAAAAGTCAGCAAAAAATCAGAGGATTAAATTGTTTAGTTGAAAAAATCGCATTTTTAGGATTAAATCGCGATTTTTTGCAGACTTTTTCCACACTAAAAATTATAGATATCTTCATCCATAACACAATTCATGATTTAAATTTCATAGCAAGGTTAATCAAATACTAAATTTCAGATTGGTATCCATATTCCAACAATGTTAATTAAATAACATATTTCTCATTGGTATCCACGTACCAGGAGAGTTAAGTGAATAACATATACCATATACCAAAATAATATTCATTTTTATATGTGATAATCCAAAATAATAGTCTTAAGTATCCAACTTAAAATAAAATAAATATATACAAAATAAGGTTTTAAATTCCTCAAAGTCGACACAAGTCGGGGTATCTATGACATATAGTCTTTGTATCTTCCGAGATAGCCGATCCAAGGATATACGTGTCCCATTGGACCTTAACTTGGTCTACCAGGCGGTTCTTGAGCTGACGAACCCTACTTTCCAGTGTTTGACTAAAATGGTTCCCTCGTCCGATACCTGTAGTTCCTTCCATTGAAGGTTCTGAGATTTATCAATTATGTAATGTCGTAATATGGATACATGAAAAACATTATGAACTTTATGCAAGTGGGGTGGAAGTGCAAGACGATAGGGAACAGGTCCAACTTTTTTCAGGACTTTGAATTGCCCAATAAATGGGGTGACAGCTTTGTCCCTTTTCCAAATCGAATAGTGGTTTTAATTGGTCTGATGCAAACAAAAACCTGATCTCCTACTTCATAATTCCTATCTGCCCTATGAGCATCAACATAACTATTTTGTCTATCTTGTGCCTCTTTCAATCATTGCCTAATTTGTTTCACATGTTCTTCCATCTCTTGAAGTAATTTGGGTCTCACTATTACCCGATCTTCTAACCTATCCCAACTTAACGGTGTTTTGCAAGGTCTGTCGTACAATGCTTCAAATGGAAGCATTTTGATTGAACTGTGGTAACTTTTATTGTATGTAAATTCAACTAAGGATAAGTACTTTTCCCAATGTGTTTGTTGATCCATAATATATATTCCCAGCATATCTTCTAGTACTTGGTTCACCCTTCTTGTTTGTCCATCAATCTCAGGATGATAAGTTGTACTTAAAATTTAGTTGAGTTCCTAAGGATGGTTGCATACAAGTCCATAATCTTGAAGTAAATCACGAATCCTTATCTAATATGATCTTCTTAGGTATTCCATGAAATCTGATAATTTCATTTATAAATACCTGAGCTGTGTCAGTAACTCGTAAGTATCTCTTACGGGAATGAAATGGGCGTTTTTCGTTAGTTTATCCATCGCAACCAAAATGGTATTATGCTTTTGTGGAGTAAGAGGTAGCCCGATGATAAAATCCATGGAAATTATCTCCCATTTGGTCATGGAATGTCGTGAGGTTGTAAGAGACCTGTTGGATGACAATGTTTAGCCTTCACTTGCTGACATTCGAGACTTTTTGCATGAATCAGACAATATTGCATTTCATGTCTGCCCAAAAGAAGAATTTCTTTATATCAGCATACATTTTCTTTAAGCCAGGATGTGCACAATACAATGCTCTATGGGCTTCCTCAAGGATGGTGTTTCGGAGATCCCCATTATCAAGAATGTACATCGTTCCATGGAATCATAAAAGTCCATCATCTTCTAGTTCATATCTCTCAAACTTAGGTTTCTTTGGATTTTTACTATCAAGCTCGTATCATACTTTTAAATACCAACTATCTCTCAAGAGATGTTCTAGTACTCGTTTCTGCAAGTCTACCTTGTTAGGTATGAGGGAAAATATTTGAGGCCTTCTACTTAAAGCATCTGCCACTACATTATCTTTTCCTTTAATGTATGAAATTCCAAAGTCATACTCAATTAGGAATTCACTCCATCGTCTTTTTCTAGCATTCAAGTCTCTTTGAGTAAACAAATATTGTAAATGGTGGTCGCTTTTGAGCATAAAGCTTCTCCCTACTAGATAGTGTCTCCATATCTTTAAAGCTACCACTACAGCGGCTAACTCTAAATTGTGTGTGGCGTAGAGTTCTTCATGAGGCTTTAACTTTCTTGAGGCATGTGTTATTACTCTTCCATCTTGCATTAATACTACACCTAATCCTTGCTTGAGTGCATCAGCACACACAGTAATGTCTTTGTCCATATCAAGTACTCGCAAGATTGGTGCACTGGCCAACAATATTTTAAGTTTAGAGAATGCTCTATGACATTCCTCAGTCTATTCATACCTAACTCCTTTACATTGGAGAGTTGTGATAGGCTTTGCAATTTTGGAGAATCTTCCACAAGCCTTCGCTAGTAGCCGACTAAACCCATAAAGCTTCGTACCTCATGCACATTTTTTGGTATTGGCCATTTTATGAATGCTTCTACTTTCTCAGGATCTACTGAGATCCCTTAACCAGATATAATATGACCCAAGTAGTGAATCTTTTTCTGAAAGAAAGAACACTTGGACAACTTTCCATATAACTAGTGTTTTTTGAGGCAAGATAATACTATCCATAAATGTTCTTCATGTCCTTTCTCATTTTTGGAGAGATAAGAATATCATCTAAGAATACTTGTACAAATTGATCGAGATATTTGGGAAAACTCCTTTCATAAAGTTCATGAATACTACTGGTGCATTGGTCAACCCAAATGGTACCACATTGAACTCATAATCCCTGAAGCATGTTCGAAATGAAGTCTTAGAGATATCGCTTTCCTTAATTCTTAATTGACGATAAACTGATCATAGATTGATTTTTGAAAAAACAAAAACTCCTTTCATTTGGTCGAAGAGGTCATCAATTCAAGGCATTGGATACCGATTCTTTACTGTGGATCGATTTAAGTCTTGGTAGTCTATGCATAACCATAAGGAACCATTCTTCTTCTTGACAAAAATTACAAGAGCACCCCAAGGTGAAATACTGGGTTGTATGTGTCCTATATCCAGTAGTTCCTTCAACTGAATTTGTAATTCTTGAATATCTGGAGCTATCATTCTATAAGGTGTTTTAGAAAATGGTTTTGTACTAGGTTTCAATTCTAATGTGAGATCCAAATCTCTTGCAGAAGGTAATATTTGTAGTTCCTTTCGAAAAACATCCGGAAATTCAGATAACACCGGATATTGCTCTAAGGACAGCCCTTTCCTCCTTGCTTACTTCTTGAACATATTATACCTAGAAACCTTTTCTTAAGCAACGCTTCATTTTCATTGCTGAGATGAAGCATAAAGACACTTTCCTCTTAATATCTTGGATTTGGATCGTCTCTCCTTCATCATTTGTATAGAGAATTGTTTTCCCGTAATAGTCTACCCATGCTTGATCAACTTCTAACAAGCCCCTTCCTATGACGAGGTCATACATTCTTGGGGCTGTGACATAAACTTTTAACTTAGTCGAATAGATCCCTAAATCAACCTTGCATTCCTCAACACTTAAATCTACGGATTGAAGTTCCCCTAAAGCCATTTCCACTTGTCTGAAATCGTTTTTCTTGCGGGCTTCCAACCCACATTTATTTAATGCATATGACGAAATAAAACTATCAGTAGCACCAGCATCAAATAAGATTTTGAGTTTTACGCCGTTAATAGTACCTGAGGATTCCACTACAGTGCACTGAGGTGTTGCGTGGTTGTTGTTGACTACTGGATGGATTCTATAATTGCCTTGGATATTTGATGATGGTTCTTTTCCTGCTCTATACATTACACTTGATGAACTTCCGGACAATCACGTGGAAAATGCGATCTTCCACATTCCCAACAATTAATCTGAGGTGATCCTCTTGAGTCAGATTATGAGTTTCAAAACAAGCAGCTTTTTCCTCTTGTGCTCCTCCCTTTATTAATAGTTCCTTGAGATTTCCATTGGCATTATGCTATAGGTGTTGTCCTTGATGGCAACTCACATAGATGACAATTCACAATGCAACAAGTTAACAGCAAAGGATTACAGATCAAACTCCAGAGAATGAAGAAAAAGAGTGGTTTAGGAAGTATACGTTGGTTCACTTTGTTCAAGTAGCATATACACACGGGTTAACAAAACAAAAGGAGTGTATACGTATGCACGCACTTTCACAAAAGGAAAAGCATGTATGGGATGGAAAATCAAGGTTTTGGTCCAAGGTATTGGTGCGAGGTATTTGTTCCAAGGTATTGGTCCGAGGTATTGGTCCTAAGTGGTTTTGGTCCGAGGTATTAAAAAATACATAAAACTATATAAGGAGGAGAAGATCAAAGGGATAAGTGTGCAAGTAATGAATATCTTATGAAGAGTGAGATCAAAAGCAAATATGCATGTTATGGGTTTCTAGTACTTTCCTTGATCTGAACTAAGGACGAACCTTAGTGGTTGATGAGGGATGAAATCTAATGATGGATCAGGATCATAAGACCTGAAATGAATTATCATTATGTGGTCTAATCGTGGATAGTCTAGATCTGAATACTAACGCATGATTTACACTGTAAATGTTATGATCTGGGTATGACTGAAGTCTGGAATAATTGTGATGTTTTAATATTTACAGATCTGTACGCTGGTTCACTTTGATAAAAGCGCGTATACACACTGGTTCGGCACATTGAAGTAGCATATACATTATGAAATATGATGTTTGAAAGTGTAGTTGGTTCTGGTTGGTGTTGCAGAGTTCTGGGTTCTGCTCTGTGTTTTGGTGATTGTGTTCTGGTGACAGTATTCTGAATATTCAAATTGATTGTTTGTGATTTGCTTCAATGATGATGGGTTTTCAGTGATTGGTTGTATTATAGTGGTGATTGTTTGATTTAGTATATCAGAAGTTTCAGTGATTGATTGATTCAGTTATGGTTGATTCAAAGATTGATGATTGGGTTTCAGAGATTGATGATTAAGTTTTAGTGATTGGTTAATGCAGATGTATTTGATAGATGTATTGCAGTGATGATTGATTTTGAGCCTCAATGTTACTGATGGGTCCAGTATGAAAATTTGATGAAACATGGCCTTCAGATTGTAGTGTTGTGTTCCAGAAGTATCCAGTCTGAAAATTTATGAAAGGTGGTCCCTAGAGGAAGAGAGAAGGTTGTAGCCTTCTATAGGCCGA
>APFE031329369.1:83459-112977 GCA_000404065.3 Pinus taeda
TGGAAAATGCTAGGTAGATTAGGTGGTTTAATTAGAAAAAAGGGGAAGGCAAACATATTGTAAGGTTAAAGATTAATCATAAACCAAATTAAATTTAGAGAAATGTAGAGAAGCTCCATGTGGCATCAACCAACATAAGAATATCCCTCTAAGAGATAACCTGAGTTAATGTAGGAAGTAGATTGGGGATAAAATCTTAACTCATTAATTGACTCCAAGTAACAAACACAATTTAAGGAACAAAAGGGGGGAATAAAGAAACAACTAGGAGAATAAATAGGAACCTTGTGAGGTGAGGAAAATATTAATTTTAAATAAAAAGTTAAGTAGATAATTATGGGTGACCCTTGCTGAGAGAATGACACATGGGTAGATGAATAATCAAGTATTAAATTAGAAGAAAAATATTATAATTATGCATGACATGCCAAGTGTCACCTATGAGGACTCCTATAAAAGAAGGGGCAAGCCATGAGAGAAAGGACTTTTTTGGAAACCCTATTGTTGGATGGATGATAGGTTGTGAAAGCAGTGACTACGAAGCTATAGTGAGTTTGGTGAGGTAGAGGGTTTTAGAGAGGGGACTCTTGAGCTAAGGTTGCTCTCCTCTACCAGCTAGATTCTTCCTCCATTGTACAACCCCATTGCAGCTCGGGGGTCTGCGGGGAAGAAGAGTACCCAAGGAGTAGGCTGGGAGGTAAACCGGTGGGTCTTGATTCGGATCAAACGCGTCATCATACACTCGCAGAAGTGATCGACAACGAGGAAATACCAGCGACAACAGAGCCAGCGGAGTCTCGCCTCTCCGGTGTACGGTGCATGTGTATTTTGTTATTACTTTACCTTAGATTAAAAGTATATAAATGTGGCGTTATGTTCCTGGAATGAGCATCAGCGATGTGTGTGTTGATTGATTTGAAATCTCAATGTGTTGTTTTCCGATTGTAATTGCTGTTAAAAAAAAAAAAAAAATGTGCTTGATATAGATATAGTTGTAGTTGGGTCATTTTACTGTTTTAGCTGGGTCGTTTCAGTAAATTAGAAGAAAAGGACAAATTGTTACGACTTCAAGATAGTAATAAGATTTTGGATAACATTCTTAGTAGTCAAAGGTCTCATACCATCAAGACTGCATGAAACTGTTGAAGGTGAATCTAGCTCACAAGATGAGGCAAGGAAATCTAATGTAAAATATGAAATGCTCAACAAGGAGATAACAAGCCAACCCCATCAACAACCAAGGAAAGAAAGTCTTCAAAGAAAATCATTTACTCCTAACTATGGGAGTGATAGTCAGTTATTTCCTCTGATGAATAATGTTGAATATTTTATATGTCATATTTTTGGACATATTGCAGCGAGATGCAGAAGTAGAATGGTTCAAGACCGTCACGCAAAAAGATCATCAGCTTCCAGGTACTTTAAGGGATATTGTTTTTCTTGCAATATGTTTGGTCACAAAGCCATTGACTGCTATAGAGGGAATAAGAAACATATAAGATTTTATGGTTGTAACAAGTTTGGGCATATAGCAAAAGAATGTAGGAGAAAATTTCGGCCAACATACCAAAAGGAGAAAACATCATCACACTTAAAGATATGGAAGAAGAAGGAAGTACAGTCAGAAAGATGTGGCATAGCACAACATACAGACATAACAGACTTAGGGGGAGCTGAAAGTGTGAAACTCTAGAATTCCAATTCTCATACGCAGTTATCATGAAGACAAGTCGCATATATAAGCGAGTTAGAAGCTGCACAATTGCGTATATGGTGTTTTGAAGAAAAGGCCGTGGAACAGACTCAGGAAAAGGGGTCTGATATGGTTCAACCAATTATCAATTATCTTTTCTGATTGATGATGATATGTAGAAGTGCTTTTGGCCCTCATAAGTTGTTGATGACTTGATGTATATCTGATTGATGATAATGCCTTGTTGATTCTTACTGATATTTGAAATGATCAGATCTCACAGTGAACAATTGGCATAGGTTTAGGGGGAGCATATGTTTCTAATAATGCATTGTTGGCATTATATTAGAAGACCTTGGGACATGACAATAACTATCTTGCTTGATCCACATAGTTGTTTGATTCAAGTGACTTTTTTGATGATGGACATATACAAGTTGTTGATCTTGATGTTGCTGACAGATGTTGATGGTGTAGATCATATATGGTGTATGATAGTTACTGATGACTATCATGGTTTTGTTTAGATTGTTAATCCTTGTTATAAATTTCATGTATATCATTTGATGTAAAGGTCATGAAAAGACCTAATTTGTAACCCCACTATGCATGGGAAGGATGATGTAATAATTGTTATTTCAGTCATGTATAAACATTTGGCATATCCCCACTTGGTTGGGTGGAAGAGTCAAATTTGGTGTATCCCCACTTGGTTGGGAGATTGATCTATGTATGAGTCATTGGTCTTAGGAAGGTCATACTCACTTAATTGAGTTATAGAGTCATGTTATTATTTTGAATCATATCTCTGCAGACTCTGTATGTACTCAAGGGGAGCATGGATATCATAATGTCTATCAAAGGAGGAGAATATCTTGGTCCACCCTTTGCCCTTGATGTCAAAGAGGGAGAGTGTCTTGGTGTTGTTGTTTCCATCAAGTCCAAAGGGGGAGATTGTTGGCATTATGATACAGGTGTTGTCTTTGATGGCAACTCACATAGATGACAATTCACAGTGCAACAGGTTAATAGGTTTGAGCTTCAATGTTACTGATGGGTCCAGTATGAAAATTTGATGAAACGTGGCCTTCAGGTTGTAGTGTTGTGTTCTAGGAGTATCCAATCTGAAAATTTATGAAACGTGGTCCCTGGAGAAAGAGAGAAGGTCGTAGCCTTCTATAGGTCGGCGCCTACATACTGGTAAACATATCGGCTAGTAAAAGAGCCAGGGGGTTGGAGCTCCCTTCTAGTAGCTGCTGGAAAACAAGTGAAGGTTGGAGCCTTCTGTAGGTCGGTGCCTACGTACTAGTAAACAGATCGACTAGTACAAGAGCTAGGGGGTTTTAGCTCCCTTCCAGTAGAAGCTAAATAACGAGAGAAGGTTGTAGCCTTCTGCAGGTGGGTGTTTGCATACTGGTATGAGTCTGCACTAGTACAAAATTGTAAACAAGTTTTTCTTATATGAAAAGAAGACAGCAACAAGTGGTTTTTGTCTCGCATTGGGTTTCCACCTTAAATCTTGGTGTTCATGTGTGTTGCTTATGTGTGATGGTTTATTTTGTTATTAATACACATGGTTACTCTTTATATGGTTAATGAAGTACTAATGCACTGATTAAAAATCAACATATGATGAATTAACTAAATCATAAGTTTGTTGGATATACGTTGGTTGCTTTAAAGGCAGTTGCGTTTACATGCGAGTTGCCTTCATTGAAGTAACATATATAAATTTGAAAAGAAAAAAAGTTATTGATTTGACTAATACTGATTCACCCACCCCGCTCTAAGTATTATTTCCAACAATTTCCACTGACTTGTGTTTGACGATTCAACAGCTATAATATTAACTATCATGGGAGCTCTTGCTCCTAATCCTCTTGGAGTAAATCTATTACCATAAAGAGGTCGTCTAAAGCTACTCCCCCTGAAGAAGTTTCGGGGGATCTTCCCTGGAAATCTTGGTTGTGGGGGTCTTGTTGATCTGACATCTCTTTTGATTCTTGGATGTTCCTTTGCATAACAGGCACATTCAACTACCTTTGTTATTGATAATGGCATCCACATTCTGACCATGGCCCTGATTCAAATATTTAGTCCATACACAAAATGCTCAGCTTGACATTCATCAGTATTAAGATAAGGAACATATTTCACAAGCTCCATAAACATTATTTCATATTCTTCCACTGTTTTGTTAGCTTGGACTAGCATATCGAAAGCTTCGGCTGACTGCTCTTAAAAGTAAGGTGGCAAGTATTTAAAACAAAATCTTTCCTCAAACAACTCCCAAGGAACATTATTCGTTGTGAGGTGTAATTGTTTTTCTTAATTTCCCCACCAAATCAAGGCACTTCCCTTGAACTGAAATACAACAATTTTCGTCTTAGAGGTAGAAGAGTACTCTCTTACCGCAAAACATTTGTTCATTCTTTCTAGCCATGCTTCATCACATTCTCGAGCTTGCCATCCTGAAAATTGTGGGAGTTTAATCTTTTGCAGCTCCCTAGAAATATCTTCCTTCAGTTGTCTATAATCAAAACCTTTGGGCACCTCTGGGTTTCTTTCTGTAAGGTGAGGTTGCTCTTCCTTGGTATTAGCTATTGGTGGCCCTTTTAATGTTTCCAAGATGGCTTCCAATGAGTGCATTATAATATTAGCTTAGGTGCTGAAGTGGTTGGTGTTGATGATGGTCTCAGTGGTGGCGATGGCGATGGTGATGGCGACCGTGATGACGACAATGGTGGTGTTAGTGATGGCGATGCTAACCGTTGGCATCATCGTTGTTGACATGTCTCTACCATCGCAACTTTTCCTGGACATATAATAAGATTATGAAAATCTGAAGTACAATTTTAAATTTAATAAATATAATTTCGTAAATTCAAGCTCACATATGAGTATAGTTCTTTTTTCTATTATTACCAATAGGCAGGTCTTACTAGCACTGGGGTCAAGGAGGGTGGTATCGCTACCTCCTTGTCCTAATGCATGGTGTTCTATCCTGATGCGTAATAGTTCTTAGTAAAATGCATGGGTCTTCATAGACCATAGTATTACTTCGTAATTTTTGCCTAGCATTTTCTAATCTTAATTGCGGTTGTAGAGGGGTTATAGACCTTTCATTATTTTATTTTGTCCAGAGGTCTAATTACCAAAATTAATTAAAGCATTAGAAAACTAATGAAAGTAGGGTGTATATATATATATATATATATATAATATATATATATATATATATAAGAAGCGCTAAGATATGCCTTAATTATGTTATAAAAATATTATTATAAAGCTATAAAAAATAAATAAATGAGTTGAACAAGAATAATTCTCCATTCAACTCAATTCTTCTCATAGTTTGAACTTTGAACATAATGATACAATTATTTTCAAAACTAATAATTGACAAATAATATTTTTATATTACAACTATACCTTTAATATTAACCATTGTCTTACGCTGGTCCTCCTGCAGGTATCCAGCTTCCAATTCCGACAGCTCCGCCTCTGGACCAGCCTCCTTTACTGCCGGCTCTTCAACCTCCTGCTCCCGTACCAGATCCGCCCTCGGCAGCAACATCTTCAGGGGTTGCGAAAGCAGGTCCAAGTGCGCCCGCGGAGGATGACGCTCCCCACACCGACTCAAGCGAGCCAGACCCATACTCTTGCCGGGTGGTGGAAGAAGTTCCTTCAACCTCTGTGGACGACTGAACGTCATCTCCTGGTTTCTTGTTTTCAAGGTTTGCTCTGTCTTCTGGGGATCAATTACTTCTTCACCTCTTCTCTGATATGTAAAGCTGTTGCTCCCGCAATGGAAGCACAGTCTAAGGTTTCTTTTGATGTTTCTGCTCAATATGTCAATGGCGGTGTCTAAATCCTTGGTAGTTTCTAAGTTTTGGGTTTATATAGTGCTGGTCAATGCCTATACGGCTAAAACTATATCTCTGTTTACCGGATTATAGATGGATTCCTGCTATATGTACTGCTCTGTTAGGTTCTGTCACATTCAAGCAAGTCTTGGTTCATACTGCTGTAAATCCCTTCACTGCAAAAGGATGCAGTTCGAGGTCCGCCTCTCTGTAATTTTGAATTTTGTACTATAATAGAAATTAGACTACTTTACAAAAAAAAAAAAAAACCATTGTCTTACGCTATTAAAATTTTAAATTACTAAAATATCTTCAGAACAAAATGCTTTAATAGTAAAATAAATACTTGAAATAATGTAATTTTAAATGTAATATATATTATAAAATTGTAAAGAAATTTAATTTATATTTAGATATCAACTTATGTATTATACCTAACTTAATATATGATAAGGTCCTAACGTCTTTTCCAAGGTTCATCACTAACAGTGGCTCCTACGCTTTAAATTATATTAATATAATTATATAGTTAGTATACCCATTATTATGACGCAAACCCGTTTTATGCCTTGAATCATATCTTTATTAAAGCAAAGCTATGTTATTAATACATTTAGAAGAACTTTATAATGTTTTATCGTATAATGAGACCTTCTAATGAAGTCTTACTTTATAACATGGTGGGCACATATGTGTGAAGCCTTAATTTATAGTATGCTTGATATATATAGAGAAGTCTTGTCATTATTTAAATGGAAGTAACCTTTTATAAGCGAATATGACATGGACATTAAAACAATTAATTTTTATATAGTTTTGATCGATTTCAATATCAAATGAAAATGAACTATTCATGGTTTGCTTCTTTTCACAGTGTATCACTGCTAGAAGTAAAGGAATATTTCTTCCATGAACTTGGACCAAGAGAAAAATTTGATGCACTTTTGGTCTTCCATCCATAGGTCGATTGGGTCTGGCCTTAATGACACCACGCCAACATCTATCTTCAACAGTCTTGCAATAAACCTCTCTATGACATGAACCTAAGGATGATGAGACCTATTTATTAGCAGCAATTTATTGGCATCAATTTAAGGGTTATTTGTGCATATCGATCTGAAGACGTCTTGAGAATTGTTAAAATAAGATAATTACTTCTGCATGAAGAATTGGCTAAACATAGAGAGTCAGTTAACTGAGTGATTGAATGATTGAGTGTTTGAGTGTTGAGTCAAGTCGAGTTAAGTGATAGATGACTTTTAGTGTGTGGTTGCATGTCAAGATATTTTAGGCAAGTTGATAGTTGGAAAAAGTTAAATACCCTTCACCGGGTTCATTGTAAGCATCATGTTTTGTGTGATCAGTAGAAGAGCCGCAACTCATGTTTTATGTGTGAATTATCTATGCTTTGTCTCCTCTGCTTTTCCAACAAATTGGTATTAGAGCAAGGGAAAATGGATTTGCAGTGGTCCGTGTGAGAGGAGAAATCTATTTTTTCTCGTGGTTTGAGCATTAATGCATCCTATACTTATTTACAAGGCGTTATAACGCACCCGGGCGCAACAGAGAGCCGTGTTACTCATCGTTGCCTTGCGTTGATTTGCATGCACATGGGTCACGCTCATTGGTGTAGTGTTAGAGGAATAACGCTCTCCTTTGTCATCGTGAGAGTGTTAGTGTGGCATAAAAACTTATGCTAAAACACAAATGTTGATAGCTTGTAGATTTAATTGTTAAAAATACACACAGGTACTTAAAATAATTATTTATTATTATATAAAAATGTATAAGATGATTTGAATGTACAATGAGGCCCTGATTTTATACCTCAATAGGTGACCTTTCGTGAAAGGGCATGTCTTTTAGACATGCCTGTTCACCTTAATTAATGACTAATTTAACCTAACCAATATTTAATTATTTAATATTTATTTTTATTTTATTTATCTAATTGTTATGAATAATATTCATAACAATTAGCATGCTCTCCGTCACCATAAAGGACGCATTAATAAACACGGGGCTTATATGCTGCGAAGTTTTTTTTCGCGTGGTTTGACCTATTCAAGTCCTATTAAGGTTTGACCTTTTCTTTTAAATTCGTGACAATTTTTTTTTAAAAGGTTTGATTTGATAAAATGGCATCACAATATTTTTTCATAAAGTTTTTTGTTAAAAAGAGGTTTTGAAAAGGATTTTTTCAGAAAGAGATTATTAAAAGGCATGTGTTATAAAGTTTAGTTTTTATACATATAAATTTTTTTATAAAATGATTTTATTATATAAAAATAAATAAATAAGGGATTTATTGAAAGGGGTATTTTTTTTTTGAAAAAAAAAAGCTTTGAAAAGCTTATAAAAGGAGAAAAAAAAAAATTGAAGAGAAATTTTTGAAGAAAGATGGCTTTCTCAAATTTCCAGCCCCAGTTCCCACTGTTTACAAGGAAAGATTATGATGTGTGGGCCATTAAGATGGCGACCACGTTGCAAGCAAATGATGTTTGGGATTATGTCCACTTTGGGTTTTCAGAACCTAAGGATGCAACAAAAGAACAAGCTCTCAGTAATACAGAGAGGGAACAATGGAAGAGAGACACGAAGAAGAATGCACTAACATTGCAGCTTATCCAGCAAGGAGTGGACCAAGCAGTGTTCCAGAAGATTATGATCACGTCTTCAGCAAAAGTAGCATGGGATACTTTGGTGACAAACTATACAGGTATGGCCAAAGTCAATATTGTTAGATTGTAGCATACTAGGAGAGATTTTGAAAGTCTGTCGATGAAGAAGACAGAGGACATTGATTCTTTCATGAATCGAATCATAATTGTAGTAAGTCAGTTAAAGATTTATGGTGAAGAAATTAAAGATCAAACAGTGGTTGAAAAGGTCCTCAAATCTTTGTCTACCAAATTTGATGTTGTGGTAGCCGCCATAGAAGAAGCCAAAGATTTGGCATCATTGGCAGTTGATGAGTTGATGGGATCACTTCTATCACGAGGCAAGGATAGACAGAAATAAGGATTCCACTTAAGAGACAGCTTTCACAAGTCAGTTTCTATTTCAAGAGACAAAGGTCGAAGCAAAAGTAGAACGAGAGGTAGAGGAGAAGCAGAAGATATGGTGGTTAGAGAGATGGCCGAGAAGAGCATAAACATGAAAGTGGAAGAAAAGCTTCAACAATAATCAAAGAGTTGACAAATCAAAGGTGAGATGTTATTATTGCAATAAATTTGGTCATTATGCTCATGATTGCAGGAAGAAAATAGTTCATCAAGGGAACCAAAGAGCTAATGTCACTACAAAGAGTACTGACTCCATGTTCCTAGCTTGCCATACCATGCATGAACCTTCTATTAGTGTGTGGCTGTTAGACAGTGGTTGCAGTAACCAAATGACAGGCAACAAGGATTTGGTTGCAAATTTCAATCAATCTGTGAAAACAGAGGTAAATTTGGGAACTAACAAGACTCTAGAAGTAAATGGCAAAGGAGTGGTCAACATTCTGACCAAGCAAGGAGAGTCAAAGAAAATCTCAGAGGTATATTATGTTCCTAGTCTCAAACATAATTTGATAGGTGTTGGTCAATTGACACAAAAAGGATACAGAGTTATCTGTCAATGTCAAGAATGTGTTATGTATGACAAGCTCCCAAGCAAGTAGTTGATAGCAAAGGTGCAGATGATGAGGAACAAAATCTTTCTTATAATTATGAACTACAATGATCAAGTCAGTTCTTTTACAGTTGCATGTTTTGATGATTATTGGTTATGGCACTTTCGGTTTGGACACTTGCACTTTTCAGGTTTAAGATTGTTGCGGCAAAAACAGATGGTCAGAGGATTACCTCCCATCAAAGAACCTGCTAGTACTTGTGAGTGTTGCATCTTGGGAAAGCAACACTGTGAAAGTTTTCCAAAGGGAGTTGCATACAGAGCAAAGCAACCTCTTGAGCTAGTGCATACAGACTTCTGTGGACCTATGAGGACACAGTCGATTGGTGGACGTTGTTACTTCCTCACTTTCATTGATGACTATAGCAGAAATACTTGGGTTTACTTCTTGAAGCAGAAGTCTGAAACTTTTGGAAAGTTCAAAGAATTCAAAGCCTTAGCAGAGAACCAAAGTGATCGACAGATCAAGGTATTGAGGCTAGATCGTGGTGGAGAATATGACTCAAAGGCTTTCCATGATTACTACAAACAACATGGAATCAGAAGATAATTTACAAATAGGTAGACACCGCAACAAAATGGTGTAGCAAAGAGAAATAACATGACAATTATGAACATGGTAAGAAGCATGTTGAAAGACATAAACTTGTCTAATGAGTATTGGGCAGAAGCAATTGCATGTGCTATTTATGTGATCAACATATCTCCTACAAAGAGTGTGATGAACAGAGTACCAAAACAAGCATGGTGAGGTATGTATTACAGCTTATCTCATCTCAGAGTATTTGGATGTGTAGCTTATGCACACGTGCCTAAAGAGCAAAGAGGCAAATTGGATGATAAAAGTGAAAAATGCGTATTTACTGGTTATACTGAGCAATCAAAAGCTTACAAATTGTATAACCCTGTCACAAAGAAGACCATAATTAGCGGATATGTTGTGTTCAAAAAACAAGAGTCATGGAATGGAACTATAGAAAAAAAAGTTGATGCACAAGTACCACTGATGGAAGAAGACGATGTAGTAGAAAAGGAGCAGCAAGAATCACAGGTGAAGACACCAAACAGATACACACCAACAAGGACTCCAATATTTTCAGAGCAGCATGGATCTTCAAGCAGATATTCTCCCAACAATCAATTAGGTGATGAATCAAGCAATGGTAAGAAAAATATGAGAAGTCTAAGAGATATTTATGATGATTTGGATGTGTTTTCAAATTTTGCATTGTTGTCATTCCAAACTTCTTCGTTTGAAGAAGCAATAAGAAATGAAAACTGGGTGCAAGCCATGGATGAAGAAATTGAAGCTATTGAAAAGAATGATACAAGGGATTTGATTGATTTACCAAAGGACAAAAATATCATTGGTGTAAAGTGGGTGTACAAGACAAAGCTGAATGAAAAAGGTGAAATTGATAGGTTCAAAGCTAGACTTGTAGCAAAAGGATTCTCACAGCAACCAGAAATAGACTTTGAAGAAACGATTGCTCGGGTAGCTAGATTGGATACCGTAAGATCAGTTCTAGCCACAACAACTCGAAATAAGTGGAAAGTATATCAGATGGATGTGAAATCAGCCCTCTTGAATGGAATTCTAGAAGAAGAAATTTATGTGTAGCGGCCTCTAGGATAGGAAGTTGAAGGTAACAAAGAGAAAGTTTACAGGTTGAAGAAAGCGCTCTATGGACTGAAACAAGCACCTAGAGCTTGGTATAGCAAAATTGGCAGCTACATGATCAAGAATGGATTTTGTAGAAGCAACATTGAGCCTACCTTATACACAAAGGTAAATGAGCATGGACAGATTTTGATTGTTTGCTTACATGTTGATGACATGATTTTTACAGGCGTTTTTGAGATAGATGAATTTAAAGCAGCCATGATGAAAGAATTTGAGATGACAAATATTGGTCTCATGAAATATTTTCTTGGCATAGAAGTTGAGCAATCTAAAAAGGGAATTTTTATTTGTCAAAATAAATATGCCAAAGATTTGTTGAAAAGATTCAGGATGGAAAATTGCAAACTTGTCCCTACACCAGTTGCAATAGGTACAAAGCAAGCAAGGATAATGAAAGATCAAATGTCAATCCAACTCTATTCAAAAGATTGGTTGGCAGCCTCATGTATCTCACAGCTATAAGACTAGATATCATGCAAGGAGTAAGTTTGATTTACAGAGTTATGGAGACTCCAAAAGACACACATTGGAGTGCGAGAAAAAGAATTCTAAGATACATAGCAGGAACTATAGATTGTGGCATAATGTATGCAAGCACAGAAAAGAAGGATTTGATTGGATACACAGACAGTGACTTTGCAGGAAGTTTGGATGATAAGAAGAACACTTATGGTTATGTGTTTCATCTTGGTTCAGGTGTGATTTCATGGGCATCTAAGAAGAAGCCCATTGTGACACTTTTGTCAGCAGAAGCAGAATATGTAGCAGCAACATCAGCAGCATGTCAAGCAGTTTGGCTAAGAAGAGTATTTGATGGACTCAAGCAGAAACAACAAGGATCAACAACAATTCACTGTGAAAACGCCTCAACGATTGCACTATCCAAGAATAGTGTGTTTCATCAAAAGAGAAAGCATATTGATACTAGACATCACTGTATTAGAGAACTTGTGAGCAATGGGGAAGTTCACTTGAAGCCTTGTAAATCTAGTGGTCAATTGGTTGATATATTTACTAAGTCATTAGCACAAGATGTGTTTGAGTTTCATAGAAGAAACTTGGGTGTTGTAAGCCTAACTAAGACATAGACCAGCAGGCATGTTTGAGTTGTCATGAGTCATGCTTTAGTTTAGCAGTCGTAATTAAGGGGAGTGTTAAAATAAAATAATTACTCCTGCATGAAGAGTTGGCTAAACATAGAGAGTCAGTTAACTGAGTGATTGAATGATTGAGTATTTAAGTGTTGAGTCGAGTCAAGTGATAGACGATTTTTAGTGTGTGGTTGCATGTCAAGATATTTTAGGCAAGTCGCTAGTTGGAAAAGGTTAAATACCCTTCACCGGGTTCATTGTAAGCATCATGTTTTGTGTGATCAATAGAAGAGCCGCAGCTCATGTTTTATGTGTGAATTATTTATGCTTTGTCTTCTTCGCCTTTCCAACAAGAATTTAGGCCCTGTCAAGGCACATAACACATTGCAGATCTGAGGTATTATATATGGTGTTGAGTTTGCCTATCGGTGTCTAATTCTAACCTTGTCTCTGATATCGTCAGGTAATCTGGGAAATTTGAAATCTTGCAGTAAGAATTGGCCTTTGTAGGAGAGGATACCCACTATAGTTTTCTTCATCCCAACCATGTTACCCATTTATTCCATTGTTCCCAAGGGTTGGGGTTACCCCATAGCATCAGAAGAATAATAAACAGAAGAAAATGTTCAAATCAAAGGGTAGAAGTTTAAAATGATACGCTATAGCTAGAGTAGGGGAAAAAGTAGAGTATTGTCAAGTGCGTAGAGTATTTCAAAGTACCAGGACCCACCCTTTCTATCTAAGCGCAATAAATGTGATTGCTAGAAAGCATCTCGTTATCTCAATATCATGGAATCAATCTATCTTTGATTGCGGTTGCAACAATGTGAGGAAGTGGGCGAGGTCGATAGATCCAGCCATTTATTTGTTTGGTCCATAAAAGCAAGCTTCCTACCGAACGAAGGTGAATCATTTACTCGAATCTGGCAGAAGCAGCCACCTTACCAGCAACAAGATTTTTAAGAGCAAGAGAATAATATTTATTTTAAATTTGAAAGGAATTTTAAATTGAACTTATAATTAGTCAACTGACTCAGGGTGATAAATTTTAGATGGGGCACAAATGTTTTGGCCAAAGAGTGTCTACAGTTGCAGCAAGCAGTAGAAATCAAGTGACAACCAAGAATGCCATGGAACAAGGAGTGTTGAATCAAGATTTCAGGGAAGGTTTTGAAAGCAATGATCTGAAATCCCTTTGAGGCAGGAAGTAATGAATCAATATTATACCATGGGTGAAAAAGGCTTCGATAATCTGGCTGATATTTTGAAATATCAAAAGCAATATAAGAATTAAGTGAAAACAATTGGGAGTTGCACAATATGGATGGTGAGAGTTGCAAATTTGCACAACAAAGTGATAGTGACTCCATCATGTGTGATTGAGTTCTAGCATCGTACTCTGCACTTGTGTATTTTTTCTTTACTATTTGGTAAAAGATAGACTTCTACTAGTCACAATGCAATTTATTTTATGGTTAGACAACATGCTTCCCTTTCTTTATAATGTAGATTATGGTTCCTAATTGTTCGATTTCTTTAATGATTAGATAACATGTATCTCTTAGCCTGTAGTGTAGATTCACATCCCTAATCTCTACATCTGTCTAGCCTGCTTGGAGAATGTTTGTGTCTTAATAACTTCATAAGTTAGATCATATTCCATATGAAACATTCTTCTAAGCCTAGGATAAAATTTAGCACTTCATTTTTTTTTTATTTTACTTAACTTTGGATTTATCTGGTTATGTAGCGGCATGCATTTCTTCTTTCAGATAATCCATTGATAATACTGGAAGCTACATTATATTGCTATTGGAACACTAAATTGCGATTTATTTAGTGGTTAGGCAGCATGTTTCTCTATGTGTTCTGAGATTAAATTATGATACACACAAACAATTTTCTGAAATCAATGTAATTTTGACAGATATCTTCAGCTACACATTTAAATTAAGATAAGTCTCACATGATTGAGTCACTGAAAAATGTTTCTGTTAATTATGATAGTATGCCAAACTTAGAGAATTTTGTTCTCCGGGATAGTCCTTTTTATCTTGGATATCTAAAGTAATACAACTTCCACCCATAAGACAAGGAGACTGAGAACAAAGAGCCATGGACCAGAATGAACGGACTTACAGTATGGAGACTAATCTGACTGTAACCCAAATTTAATTGGTGGATGCTTATACAAAGCTGTAGGGATTAGTTACTTCTTAGGCCTGTAAGATCCCAAGGATTCAAAAACTCGCTCTAATACCAGAATGTAGTACTCTGATACCCAAATGGACTTACTCTGATACATAAAATGCAGAATTCTAAAGCATAGCTTAAACCAAATATTATTTTGTATTTAATTTCCTACATTCATCCAAATTTAGCAACTACAACTTAAGCAAGAATTTATCAATCTAATATACAGACACCTACATGGTTTCCATGTATGAATTCGATCCTGAAATTTTCTAGCTCCAAATCTGCTCCCGTTACCAGAATGACTAATTCCTCCTTGCCAAACTGGGCACAACCTCAGTATGTAGTTCTAGAATACTTTGAGATTTAAGTACTTTGGCCCCTGTGCCCAAAAACTTCATGAACAACCAAGGGTCATTTTCCTTCTATTAGTAAGTCTCCTTGAAATTCCTTCCTCTAACTCCAAGGAAAATAATAACATTGTCGTTCCCCCCTACAAAACCCCCCTTTCCTTTCTTAAATAGTAGAGGTTCCTTCCCTTCTATGCATTCGCCCAATGCCTTATGAAAGGATATTATCTTTTTGTTAAACGATGGTTGTCTTGTCATGTTTCTGCATTCAATTGAGTCACGGTGGCTGCCTTGTCATGTTTTGCATTCAATTGAGTCAAATGACACTATAACATGGAGTGACATCACCTTTCTATTAATTTGGGTGGTTGGTTTATTTTGATTTGGTAAAATAGTATATAGTTATATAATGATTAAATAATATTTATTTTTATAGCATATAAGATTTAACAATACAATTTTGGATTTAGCTTATGAAATTATTTAAATTATATCTAGGGTTATAAGTGTATTTGTATACTGGGGTATAGTTATATATACAAGGTGGTAAACTTATGGAGAAACTCAATATATTCACTATATCTCTTAATTTATATATATATTCATTCTATTTACAAGGGTTAGGTGTTTAATTACCACTTTTGATAATTAATTCATTTACCCTATATTTAGACATTCTTCATGAGTAGTTAACATATATACTAATGCAATGTATGTGGTGCATGCATATGTAGCTATCATATGCATGCCTCACATGCATGTTAATATTTCCATGCTACCCGTGATTCGATATGGGTCATTACAGGAGCAATGTGACAACGAACAGGGCGAGGGTTGTCACTTTGATCCCCGCCCTCTCCGTTCTAGTCATCTCCTAACAGTAGGGTATGGGGGGTAGTCCCTATGAAATATGAAGATGAAAAGACTCGTTGGAAACTAGCAAGTCCGGGGGACACAACTGAATGGCCTAGCAACTTGGTTAATTTAGCAATCTTAATGATTAGATTAGGTTATCTTGAGAGACCAGTGCCTCAAAGGAGTCAAAACACTTGCTTAATTGAATTATATACCAAGCTATCATATGAACAGTTCTTGCTTCACAATGCTTCACTATCCTATATGAGATGCAACACCAAAAAGCTAGGTGAGATGCAGGATCTTGGTTTATTTTAAATTATATGCCTAATTAGGTCTTAGTTGATTTGAGGATAGTCTCTAGAGTAAGTTGTGGAGAGAAACCAAGGGGAAGCAAGCTATGGTTTGATTAACGATCCCTCACCTTGAGTTGTAACCACCGGACGCCTCCAGCGCTGTAGAGACTATGGCTTTGACTACAAGGTCCTCATTTACATAATATATATATGCCTATCCTAACAATTATGTCAGAATCCTTGATTTACTTTGAATTTATCATTAACTAGCCATAGAATTTGAAAAATTAAGTGCAGAGGAATACCTGGAAATTAGCTTGAAGATGATCCCAATTTTCTCCCACTCTCGTTACCAAAAGACCAAAACCTCCCAGCCAAGTTGAGCACAACCTTGGTACTCAACTCCAAAATACTTCCGAATTGGAGTATTTCAGTCCCCCGTGCCCAAAAGCTTCAAGAATAATTGAAACCCCAACTTTGATTCAGATCTCCTATTCTCCTTCCAGTGTTCCTCTTTCTCCGAAAAAAGCCTCTTCTGCCTCTGTGTTCTTGGGATAAATAACCTTTCTAGGCGGTTACTGCCTTCTTCCACTGCCCTCCTCAAATTTTATTTGGCCAGTTAACTTTAGGTGCAGAGTGAGGTAAGGGTATGAATATAAATATTAAAGTCTTTGTCATATTTTTAAGCTTTAATGATTTTATCTTTTATAATAAAAAAAAAATGTAATAACAAATTCAATAGTTATCAAATGTTTATGATATTAATTGAAAAACTTTGACTTATATAAATATATATATATTAACAATATTTAACTCACAACTTTAAACTCTATAATGATCAATATTTATCTTAGAATGATTGGAATTATAAATTTTATTTAACACCTTATAAGTACAAAGTGTTTCATATGTATCTTTTGAATGTCGGATTTTAGGTAATATCTCTCTTCTTGATAATTTAGGTATTCTAGTCCATTTTTATTCATTTAACTTTTTCCTAATTATTTAATAAGTATACTAATGCAAGACATGTGATGTGTGCATGTGTAGCTATCATATGCATACACCGTATGCATCCTAATACTCTTTTACTTATAGATTGAAATGGGTCATTACACTGAAAACTGCTAGGTCACCGTGTTAACCACTAAAGAGGGTCTATTTTTCACAAGCTAAAAGAGAAAAGGTGGTTCTATCTTTTTATCAACCAAGCTTATGCTTGGAGGTAAATTGATTAGTGCAAGACTATGCCTAGAATGTAAATTCAAGATGAGGGAATGCTTCAATGAGATTATTAATTAGATTAAGTAATCCAATAAGATAAATTATTTAAATTCACACGCTTGTAGTGATATTCAATATAAGAGCAATTAAATGAAGCACTTAAAGAGCAATTGAACAACTATTTCAAGTGAAGCAAGATAAACAATTGCAGTGAAATACAAGTGCACAATTATCAAAAGATTACTTATTATTGTGCTACTTAATGTTACTTAAGAACAAATTGAAGCACTTAATTATACAAGGCTAACAATTCAAGTGAAATTAAATTAACAATTCCAATTAGAGCTCATCAATTATGTCAACAATACCTTATCTTATGATTAGCGATATTATTCAGTGATTAGGCAAGTTACCACTTATATCATAAAACCAATGAAGCACATTAGATGACAATAGAGACAAGTTCAAAATGACATTGCTAATAGTGATAAAAAACGGATGCTAATGCGGTGATGCAAAGATGCAAGCGGAAAGTCAAGACAAGACTATTATCAAGATTCCAATGCAACTTAAGATATTAGAGAGCTCCTTTCGCAATAACTCACTGTTATAGATCAGCAAACAAGTTACTCAATAGCAATCCCAAAAATCACTTGAAAACAATCACTATTTCAATGATAAACGTTTAGAAATTAGAGCGATGACTTTTAGACTTGTTAGGCTTATTAAAATTTGGTCCTAGGGACTGATCTTTAAATCTGATCAGACTTCTTTAACAGTGATAACAATCAAATATTTTGATTGCAAACGAAGAAAATTTATGACCAATTCAACCCTTTAATCAAAATAATGATTTATTAGAGTATTAGGCTTATTTAGATGAGTTTATATCAGCAATTATGTTGTTGTAACACTTATATCAGACTGCTGCAAATTTATATCAGATTTCAAGAATACATAGGACAGCCAACATAAATCAACAAGATTGATGAATTAAACCCCTATAATTGAAGTATGATGTCTTATATGAGTTATCATCCTATCAGTGGCTTACTTTGACTTATTCATTGATTTGTTTGTCACTGCTAATAGAAATTCAGATTGTTGTAGGTTACTATCCAATAGATGACAATCAATTATACACCAATATGGACTCTTAAATGCAGATATAGAAAAACCAGTGCGCAAAGAATACTTTTAATGCCAAGAAGAACAAGTTAGGCTAGGAAGAGACCACCGTAACCTCTAGATCAAATCTCTAAAATTTATATCAGACCTCTGAATATTCAAATCAGCCAATTGTTAATAGAGAGATCAGCAAATTTTTTACAAGATCTATTCACATAAATGCATGAAAAACAAAGCCAAAATTCTTATAATGTTCTTGAGATTAATATTTGATGATTTCAAAGTGTTTTTATGCTTGTTTCTCTTGAATTTAAGGTCTACAATAAAATGTTCATATTTTATTTGATTTATGTAGCAAGTGAAAGAGAAGATGAGGAAAGAGATCATACCCTCAAGGCCTCTAGGCCTATGTCCAATGGTTGATTTAGCTAGCCAAGGCACCGATGACACTAGTCTTGGTCTTGAATTGCAAATTGTGGGCTCACCAACACCTACAACCACAAATGTAAGTCTGAAATAAAATATATCAGCCACCAAAACCCCAAATCCAAGCTATAGAATTCAGTCTAAACCCAATGGCTATGCTAACAATGGTCTCTATCCCTTGCAGCTAGGCCAAACTAGCATAAAAACACCAAAAAATCCCTTCAAACTCAAGAATCTACCTACAAAATAAATTCAACAAATAATTTCCGCAGAAAAATCCCAGTTGTTACAGAAAAAACCCTCTAAGGCTAGCGTCTTCCTCTTCCAAGCCCAACATCCAGATTTGGTGATACGGTTTTTGTAGATCAAGGTCCAATAAGAGCCTATATACTTTGAAGCCCCTCAAAATCCTTCCCAAAATGCTAGCCAAAAAATGGGTAAAAACCCTCAAAACCCCAATCACTAGGAAAGAATCTTTAGATCTGAAAAATAACTCACTTCTCCTTCAAATCGATGGGGATTTCACCTGCCAAAAGTCTTTAAACACAAAATCCTCGCAACCAAAAACTAGATTTAGACAACCCATGTTAAATAAATAGAAAAATATATGTACAAAATATCAAAAAGTCCCAAAACCCCCAAGATCTACAAAAAATAAAACAAGGTTTAGAAATAATTTACAAATATTCACAATAATTACAAATTAAAATTACAAGTTCTCATTAGCAAAATAATTATTTTTAGCCCAAGATCAAATAATAAAAACATTGACAATTTTGAAATTAAATCTATATATGAATAATTTCCTAAGATAGCCAAGCCAAAACTCTCCTGCAAAATAATTTACCAAAATGAAAGCTTAGAGCCCAAACAAGGTTGGCTCTTCTCCATAGTCTATGAACTTGGAGCCCAAGGGCTAGTGTATCTGTAAATCTTTATAAATTCTTAAGATAAACGGTTAGCTCATATGGTGAATCAAATAACCTAAGATACTTGTATCAATAAAATGTTCTTATCACTGACAAATGAAATAATAGTTTAAAAAAAAATCATTTAGCACAATATAGGATAAACACATAGCCATCACATACCATAGGTCAACGGATAAAAAAATACCATGAACTAAACTCCAAAGTCTTTCTATTATGATAAAAAATTTTCCACACAAAGTTGTAGCCCAGTACAAAAAATCACCTAATCCAAAGATGGGAAATAGAAGCAAAATAACTTCCTTATATAGAGAAACCCCTCCAAGTGGAAAATAATGGCTAGTTGGCTTGATTCTCATCAAAATAATTTCGACCATCGAAAATAATTTCATCATCTTTTAATCTCCATCGTCGAATTATTTATTTTGAGGAAAAATTCGAATTTTTCTTAAAAACCACTTTTAATTAATCCAAAAATTAATATTTTGGATTAATTTCCTCAAAAAACTGACTTTGACTTAACCAACAAGGTCCAATGTCTCAAATTTTCTTAAAGTATCCATTTTTCCTTTGGTGGGGCCTCTAAAAATTGACTTCTTTTTGACCCACGAATTTTTTATTATTTTCCACTTGGAGAGAATTAATTTCCCTATAGTTATATTTTGACACAAAATTAATTAATTTTCTCGCTTAGAATTTTAATTTACTTTAGCCAGAAAAAATTAATTAATTCACTTTGGAGGGGATTAATAATTTTTCCACCCTCAAATATTTTAGCCATGGTGTCTGACTGTGAGAAACCATGGACTAAAATATTTTTCACTAAAATAATTGCAATAGCAACCCTTGAAAGGGGAAAACAGCTATATACATAGACCCTCAATAATTTACCCAATTTTGCATCATAATATGATCTAGTATGAAACCAAGTGTGCTTGTAATAAAATAATTTAGCCATGGTGTCTGACTGCAAGGGACCATGCACTAAAATTATTCCCAAACACACTTTTACAATAGACTCGATAATACTAAGACTCGCCTAAGACCTTGTCAACGAATTTCACCCTAGCTTTGGGTTATAGCTAGAAGAAAAACTCTGTCGATTAGGCGTGTTTACAAAAACAAATAATTCGGGGAGGTTAAAAGCCTTCTTAGAATTAAATCCTTTGCCAAAATTAGATGCTTACCTAGGTGTTGTTACATAATTAAATGGTCATACTACCATCATTTACAATAAAACTTGCAGAAATTAGGTTTACAAGGATATAATCATGTTGGTTGATGACTTTGATCTTTGAAAAAAAAATCTCCACTTCTGTGTACTCTGCTTCCTTGGACTATTGACAAAGTTATGGATAACATACCCCATCCTATAAATATTCTCGTTCTGGTTCCAACAAGTTGTTACACTAGGGTGTTCCATCAAATATTCCTCCCAAAATGCCACCTCAAGCGTAATTAATTGAGTCAAGGCCAATAATAATCTCATTTTACAAAATTCAACAGAATACAATGGAACAAAGGCAAGTTGCAGATGATGGAATATACCAAGCGACTACCATCGGATCCTATAAAAACTCCTCAAAACCCCAGTGAAACCCTTTATGATGTAACCTTGCTTCTACGGCGTAGCCATCACATAACCTAGAAACTCATATTGGTTGTACTATAGAGGAAAATAAAAATGGGGACTTGACAAATCCTCTTGCCCCAAGATTGTTTTCCCTCAAGTAATCTATACCTATCCACTGTAGAGGTACCTACAAACTGATAACAGGATCCCATATGAAACATTGGACCACATCATGCCTCCGTGCAATCCAAGCATGAATGGATCCCCAAATACCTAGATTCCAAGCCCATCTCTGACTCAACCTCTTATCAATAGATCTACCTGGATCCCAATGCCACCGTGGCCAATCATCGTCCATGTCCCATGGCTCTAACTATGTTTTGTCTCTGGACATAGATGTTACTCCACCATTAGAATGCCAACCCATCAGCTCTCTCAAATCCAACATCTGGCATAGGTCGAGGTCACCCCACTCTGCAAATGTTGGGCTAGTGGTACTAGAATACTGATGAACTGTCAATTCACATCCCACTGCGCACTGAAACATGTAGTAACCCTCTCGTCTAAGGCATCTTGTTGTATTGTGTCCCTGACTAAGAATGATACTCCATCAATAGGATACCAACTCATGATCTCCCGCTAATCCAAAGCATGGACACTTGTGTAAGGAACAAGTCTACTATGTTGATTCTAGTCCACGCTCAACTCATGCTGCTCTGCTTAGTCAATCAATAAGATCTGTCTAAGAAATCCTATCGCTCTCTCTATAATGGCCAAAAGTGGACAAGATGTGTTGCAAGCCCTATCTAAGTACTCCTCGAGAGGGCTTCTGCCTAAAAGTACTACAGCTTTTCCAACTACCTATGCATCTGCCTGCTCCTCATCAATGGTTGGTCCAAAAGGTGGTTGCTCATCCTCCTCCAACTGACTCTCTACAAACAGCTCATCATGCATATTGTGCACATCATCATCCTCAACTGACTCATGCTCCTTTATGTGCTATCCATGCTAAATCATCAGCCCCTCATCTCGCCAGTATGCTCCCTGATCATTTTCCCCCATGATAACAATCTACAGCTCAAATTACTCCTTCATCTCACATAGATGTATACCAGAGATGCTTGTTGGAATTTCTAATTCTAACCCATTGAAAATTCTTCTTGTACTATCTAGTTTATTTCTTCCTACTTGTTTAATTACTTAACAAGTTATTTACCACGTAAATATTGAAAATATACACAATTACAGTATCAACATCTACAAATCATCAACTTAAAGAAAACAAGCACACAAGTGACACCATTATTTTTGGACCAAAGTCCCCAGAAAAACCCAATGCAGGAAAACCGGTGCAGCTATTCAAACGGTTTTATTATTATGCAGTTTTCATAATACAAACAGGGTGCCAGAAATGGCTCACCCAACAGAGAATGCCATCGGCAATAATACCTCTCCTCGAAGATAGATATTCCGATTGATTAATCACCGGATGAATGATCCCACAGCAACAATTGCAGCCTCCACTTCTCTGCGTCACTTTGATAGGGATTGTGTCACCCTATCCGACTCACCAGCTCCCAGCCTGTCCCATGAAATCCTCCCAGCGCTGCCTCTTGGCCTTGCGTCAGCTCTTCTAGCCTCTACGCAGCTTCTGGAGCTTCTGCATCAGCCCTTAGACCCTCTGCGTCACACACGCTAGCCTCTCCTAGCTGCCTTTATGTAACCCCCAACTGCCTCTATGTCAACCTCTCTAGGCTTTGCGCTGTCTCTCTGGTACCAACTCTGCCTCTCTGCTATGTATTCACTGCCCCTCGTTGTTGATCACTGATTCTATCTCTCTTAGCAAACCCCGCTCTAGATAATAGAATGATTGATCACTCTGGTGTATTCTCCAACTAACCCTCAAGCCTCCTCTTATACTTTTCTCGTTGGTCCATCAACGACCGAGATTAAATCTCTAATCAACGGCTAATATTAGATTTGGCTTGATCCTTGAATTTTGGAACATTCTAACCCATTTTCATATTAATACCCATTAATATTTTACTTTTCCTAAGTTTAGACTTAGGAACTCCATTAAAAATATTAATTATTTTAATATCTCCCAAACCGGTTAGAATCTGCCCAAACCATGTCAAGGTTTTGGAGATCTCATGTGTTTTAGCCTCTCCGCCAATTTTCATGACTAGAGCACATCCGATGCTACCACAAATCAACACTCCCTCTTAGCGAGGATTGTGCTCTAGTAATACTCCACACTGAGTATCACCCTGATTATCCAACACCGGTCTTTGTGCTGATGCTAGGCCTCCCTGCCCAACATCCTCTACACTGCTGCATCCTGTACTGCTGCCCATGGCCCTGCCACTGCCACTACTGCATCCATACGGTGCTCCCTCTACATCCGTGTTGCTACTGGTCCATCATCCCAGTACTGCATCTGCATTGCATCCCCTCTCATCATGTTGCATCATGTTGCCCATAGCACTACCATTACTGATTATTGCACTGCAACTCAGTTACTAAGAAGTAAGTAACTGATCCACCCAACTTTTGACATCCCTATTAGGCTAGAAACACTCACGATGCTGAAGCTCCCTCTACTGACCTTTGCACTACTGCAACAACTCCCTGCATCTCGCACCGTTGCACACCTCTCTGTGCCATCCTGCACTGGTGCAACACTCTTGTGCCTCTCGCACTATTGCAGCTTGCTAGCCTCGCGCTATCAAGTGACTCCTGCACTGTAGCACTCTCTGTCACTTCATCTGCATCCGTCTCTACCAACATCTACCAATCCTGCTACTCCTTTTCGGGGCTCCCGTAGAAAGGTATAATCCAAGAGGTTGGGTACCTCAAGGATCCTCCTCCTCATCACCTATAGTCCGTCTGACTATAACTCGATGTCTCCCCACTTCTTCTCAAGTGGCACATGAGCACTCATGGCACAATTGTCATCCTCCTCGACTTCTTTCCCCACCCTCGCTAGGGCTGCCTTGGTCTCGAAAGCCTCTCCCTTACTCTTTTTCCTAGGACATTGGTTTGCAAAATGACCCAGTTCCCCGCAATGGAAGCATTTGACCTTGGAGAGGTCCTTCTTCTTTCTCTTCTCCTGCTTTCCCGCAGATGCTAGAGTTGCATCCTCTTCTTCCTCCTTCTTAATCCTGATCCCTTTGCTGCTACTCCCAGCCTTGGTCAGCCTTCTGATCTCTTGACGAAGAGTCGCCCACAGTTCTTCCCAATCTAGAAGCTTTGACCTGCCCAGTATGCTCTGGACAAATACTTCCCAATCCTCGGAGACTACGTTCAATGTGGTCCTCACCAACATCTCCTCATCGGCCGTGGCCCCTATGGAAGTCAACTGGTCCCGAATCTCCTTCAATCGACCAAGGAATACATCTATCTGCTCTCCCTTCTACATCTGGTATGGCCACAGTTGATTTTCAAGTAGCATCTTCCTCTGCATGGAAGTATGCTAGTACAATTTCTTTAAGGCCTCCCACATCTCATTTTTCGTGTCCTTCTCGGCAATATGCGGCACCACATGATCCTTGACCCCATCAAGGATGATGCACTTTGCCCTAGCCATTGTCTCATACTTCTCATTTTTGGCTAAGTCAACTGGGATTGTTATTGTTTTCAAGGCAAAGTCCTTGATGCGATATCTGTCTAGAATGGACAAGATCCTTGCCTTCCAAACCACGAAGTTGGATGCTCCGTCCAGCCTATCCTGATCTCTTAGTCCATTCACGGCCATTATGCTGCCCTTCTTTCAACTCCTTCGAGTCTCTCTACTTCCCTCCTAGAAGTCCTTTATTCGACTCCTGCTGAGTCTCTCAACTTCCCATCTAGAAGTTCTCGGTTCGACTCCCTCTAAGTCTCGCTTTCCCTTCTAGAAATCCCTCTGCCAACATCAAGTTGCCCCACTCCGATCGTTTGTGCAACTGCACCACTGATCCAGATTCCTTGGCTAGAAATCTACCTCGGTAGCAACTCCCTCCTCCTTGGGTTTGCCCTATTAGGTATTGTTCTGACCACAGTACCCCACCATCTTCGCTCCACAAATTACCCGCAACCTTCTATACCCCAGCAACTGAAGGATTGAGCCACTTGGCTCTACGCAACCCCAGCACCAGCAAATTAGCTTCCCTAGCCAACTGCGTAACTCCTCCTAGCCTTTGTGTGGCTCTACGTGAGCCTGATTCTGCCTCCCTTAGCCTCTGCGTTGCCTTTCTCTGGCCCAAAATGATGACGCAGTTCCTCTGCGTCACTCCTTCCTCTGTCGCCTTCTACATGGATCAACCCTGCCACTCGGGACAACTGAATTTGCTTCTATTGCTCTGCTAGTTGATGCCTTCAGTTATCCTGTCACCTGCAACCACGCTCTGATACCATGTTGGAATTTATAATTCTAACCTGTTAGAAATTCTTCCTGTACTATCTGGTTTATTTCTTCCTACTTGTTTAATTACTTAAGAAGTTATTTATCATGTAAATACTGATAAAGAAAAAAAAAAACACAAGTACAGCATCAACATCTACAGATCATCAACTGAAAGAAAACAAGCACACAAGTGACACCGTTATTTTTGGACCAATGCCCCTGGAAAAACCCAATGCGGGAAAATCGGAGGGTTTTATTATTATGCAATTTTTAGAATACAACCAAGGCGCCAGAAATGACTCACCCAACAAAGAATGCCCTCAGCAATAGTACCTCTCCTCGAAGACAAATATTTTGGCTGATTAATCACCGAATGAACGATCCCACAACAACAATTCCAGCTTCAACTGCTTTGCGTCACTCTGATAGGGACTGCGTCACCCTATCTGGCTCATCAGCTCCCAATCTATCCCACGAAATCCTCCCAACGCTACCTCTTGGCCCTGCGTCAGCTCTGCTAGCCTCTACGCAGCTTCTAGAGCTTCTGCATCAGCCCTTAAACCCTCTGCATCACACCCGCTGGCCTCTCCTAGCTCTGCGCACCTCTTGGCTACCTCTGCATAGCCCCCAGCTGCCTCTGCGTCAACCTCTCTGGGCTTTGCGCTGTCTCTCTAGTACCAACTCTACCTCTCTGCTATGTATTCACTGCCCCTCACTGTTGATCATTGATTCTATCTCTCTTAGCAAACCCTGCTCTAGAGAATAGAATGACTAATCACTCTTGTGTATTCTCCAACTGACCCTCAAAGCTCCTCTTATACTTTTCTCCTTGGTCCATCAACGACCGAGTTTAAATCTCTAATAAACGGCTAAGATTAGATTTGGCTTGATCCATGACTTTAGGAACATTCTAACCCAATTTTATATTAATACCCATTAATATTTTAACTTTCCTAAGTTTAGACTTAGGAACTCCATTAAAAATATTAATTATTTTAATATCTCTCAAATGGTTAGAATCTGCCCAAACCATTTCTAGGTCTTCGAGATCTCATGTGCTTTAGCCTCTCCACAAATTTCATGGCTACAACACATCTGATGCTAACACAAATCAACAATGTTGTCAACAACTCCATATGACTGTTCATGCTCCTTAGAGGTATCCTCATAAAAACCCATGGACTCAACTACAGGATAAGAATCATCATCCTGAGAGTCATAAGGAATCACCTCCTGATCTACCCCTGTCATCGCCTCAGTGTTACCCAAACATGAGTGGTTAGGCTCCTGTTGTAGTGGCTGCAACACCCTACAAAATTTTGGCTTGCACTCAAATTTCGAAGCCTTCCTTGGTTTTTCCTTTGATGCTTGCAAACACTCGAGCTCGTTCCTTGAGCTCCTTCAGAGTCTTTTCACCCTTTTTCTTGCTTAACCAACTGTCATCTTTTGGCATGTTGATTGCTTTGTCATGCTTGTGATCTTGTTTTGGTGATTTCGAAGGTTTGTCTTTGTGTGTTTGGGTTGTCTTAGATATGTGAACACTTGTCGCACTCACACACAAAGTTGTAAGCATTGTCACACAAGCGTCGTAGCAGTCATCCAAAGGTCTATCCAAAGTGTCACATTTGTCGCTTTCAGCACCAGACAGTCCCACAGAGGATCATGCTTTGCTATGTTGTCCCAGTGGTCAATGTTGTCATGTTGTTGAAGTATGCTAAGTGTGTGATCACAATGTCGAGTCCTCACAAGTTCACCTGCCTCTCACACTTAGCCATTTTCCTGAAAATCTCTCGACGGAACAACCCCACTTCACCGGACCCTAATTGAGCCGCACTGCTCAGTCTCAGCCCTCAGTGGTGCTGCTTTGTTGTCTGGAACTACACAGTGCTTGAGGTTGTCCTCCGAGTCAGTTGAACTGCACAATCCTAGAGGGGAGCATCCTGTCTTCCTTCCCAGAACTACGCAAAAACTGCGTCAAAGCCCGACCTGAACTGCGCACTTCGCAAGATCAATTATCAAGCCTCCTTCCTGCTTGCTGGAACCTTGCATTGCGTAGAGACTATTGATTTGTGGTAGTATTGGATGTGCTCTAAGTCTCAAAATTTGCAGGGACGCTTAGACACATGCATTCCCCAATACCCATATATCGTTTGGGGAAATTCCACTCGAAGACAGTTTTATTAAAATAATTAATTATTTTTAATTGAAGAAATTTATCATTTCACACCTCGGTTTTCAGTTTCACCTTATTTCTCCCATATAGTTAAATGCCCTTTCCCATATCCATACATTCAACAACTGGAAAAATAATTTTTTGCTGAAAACACAAATTCTGGAAATTTTACAGAATGCTGGAAAATGCAGAAATAAAAATCAGCAGGTACAAACAGTCATTTAACACATTTGAACACAGTGATTTTTTGGTCAATGTGACCCTGGAAAAACCCCCTACAACTCTTGGGGAAAACCAGTTCGAGAGCTCTTCTTTATTTCTGAAAATTCCTTTTTTAAAGTGAGAAATATTCAACAAAAAATCAGCAAGCAAGTTTACAACTTATCTCTTTTCCCATGCCTCACAGCAAACAAGACAGCAATAAATGTTGTACAGCCTCCTCGATTTTCATGCCCACTTTAAGCCTTAAATGTTGTTGTACGACCTGCATTAAATGCATTATAGGGACTGCAATAAATGCGCCATACGGACCTCGATTTGCATGCAAAAAAAACAGCAAACTGCTCCTTGATTTCTGTGCAAACCAGCTGTATGGATTTCTAGAAAATCATGCCAAAATCAGCCTTTCACTGTGTGCCGAATCAGCTGTACAAATCTGCTCAACTGCTGCCTTGGAATGTGTGCCAAGCTGATGTCTCCTTCTCCTCCTTGTCCAGAAATCTCCCTTGCTCTCTTACTCTCCTTCTCTCAATCAGCTCATGAAAGAATGAATGACCTCTTGCCTCATTTTCCTCCTTTAATCTAATCCTAAGTGACTTTTGGGTAACCTCTAAATCCAATGGCTAAAATAGATTGAGATCAATGGCTGAGATTAAATGCACATTTAAGTCTCACTTTCTATTTTTTAATTCACCCACTTTAATAAAGACCACTTAGTCATTTATTTCCAAAGTCACTTTTCCTTTCTAATTTTTCATTGACTTTATAAAAGTCACTTTAAAATTAGACTTAGTAACTTTATCACTTAAAGTCACTTTTAAATTAGATTTTAACTTAATAAAAATTATAAAGTCACTTTAGGAGAAAAATTAAAATCTTTTGGACACTTTTACCTAGGCCAAAGATCAAAGCCCAAGGGAACCACCTGTCCTCTGGTACTACCAAGTTTCAACACTCCCTCTTACCGAGGAAGGTGTTCCTCACCACACCCATCTTGTCTCTGAAGTAGACATGCTTGCCCCGTGGTAAGGCTTTGGTAAGAATATCTGCAACCTGCTCATCAGTCGAAATATACTCAAGCTTCACAGCTCCCTTCTGAACATAGTCTCTGATGAAATGATATTTGATCCCTATATGCTTTGACTTGTCATGAAATACTGGATTCTCCGTGAGTTTAATGCAACTCTGATTATCACAGTAAATCACTGAAGGTCTCAGCCGCTGACCAAATAAGCCAAACAACATCTTGCGAAGCCAGATGGCCTCACAACTAGCTAGACGGACTGTACGGACGACAGTACAGATTGTACGGACATACCTCGATTTTTGTGTAGAAAATTAGTTGCCTCGATTTCTGTGCAAAAAATCAGCTGCCTCGAATTTTGTGCAAAAACAAATCTGCCTTTTACTGTTTGCTTAGCAAAAATCTGCCTTTTTCTGCTTGCTCATTTAGCTGTAAGGATTTGCTTAAATGTTGCCTTGGTATGTGTGCCAAGCTGCTGCCTCCTTCTCCTCGTCCAGAAATTTCCCTTGCTCTCTTGCTCTCTTTCTCTCAATCTGCTCATGAAAGAATGAATGATCTTTTTCCTCCTTTTCCTCTCTTAATCCAACCCTAAGTGACTTTTGGGTGATCCCTAAATCCAATGGCTGAAATAGGTTTAGATCTATGGCTGAGATTAAATGCTCATTTAAATCTCACTTTCTATTTTTTAACTCACCCCACTTTAATAAAGACCCACTTAGTCATTTATTTCCA
>APFE031329369.1:118268-147166 GCA_000404065.3 Pinus taeda
TAAATTCTTTTGGACACTTTTCCCTAGGCCAAAGATCAAAGCCTTAGGGAACCACCTGTCCTTCGGTACCAAATTTCAGCATTAATGGGACCCTAAGTCTAAACTTGGGAAATTAAAATAATTAATAGGTATTAATCTAAACTATGGGTGAAACTTTTAAAAGAAGGTGGAGATCAAGTCAATATGATCCTAGCCATTGATTAGAATCTAATCTGGGCTATTGATTTATCAACAAAAGGATTATAAAAGGAGGCTTGATGGGCACTTGTACAACACACCAGAGGCAGATACTCAGTTACCCGAGTAAGATCGATTTTCTCACTGGTCGAAGTTTAGCAAGAGAAAATCAAATCAGAGGGAGAGTTGCAGTTGAGAAAGGAAAATAGGGCATCAACATCATTCGAGAGTGCAAGGCATCAAGACCTAGAGCAGGAACAAGGTGACATAGAAAGAGGCAGCGCGGAGGCAGACTGACACAGAGTCTGCATGGGCAGCTAGACGCTGGGCCAGTGTGAGAAGTTTGATGCAGAGGGACACAAGGATTCCGGGGTAGAGGAGTACTTCACCTGGATCATAGATTTGTCAGGAAGCGTCTGTAAAATTTCTCACTCCCGTTTTGTTGGTTGTAATTTGTACATGAGAATTTGCTGAAGAATAATAAAGAAACCCTCATCTGCTACACCAATTTTCCCACATTGGGTTTTTCCGGGGACAATTGTCCAAAAACAAAAGTGTCCTTGTGATTGTATTTGTGCCAATATTTTTCTTTACATTTACTATCTGCAATATTTTAATTGTGAAGGCTGTAGTAGAATATATTTCGATATTTGTTGTAAGAACAATTTGAATAACTTATTTCTGAGATAATAAGTAGAAGAAATAATATTAATCACTGCAATAGAATTTCTATTTAGAAATTTTCACATTTTGTCAAAGCTAAGGGAAAGTAGAAGCCAGAAAGCCCATTGTTGAAGGTAGAAAGGAATTCAAAATTCTTGTAGGGGCAGTGATTCAAATCTCCAAGGGGCTTGAGCAGTTCAAAGCCAAAAGAATTAGATTTCATGGGCAAACTCTCTCTGAGTGAGTCAACAAAGAGGTAAGTCTTTCTGATCGAAATTTGCCAGTGGTAAAAGGAACAATGCAACAGAAGATTCAGCGAGAGGGGTTGTCTCAGGTGGGACGTAGTTTTTCCTGCAGTAGTTGCAGGGACAGGTTAGCATTGGCAATTGGCACAATATGGATACTCAAAGTATCACAGAGTTATCTACCAGATTAGATGAAGAATTCGCATGCCTAGCAAATTCAGCATCAGCAAATGTTTGGTACATTGATAGCAGGGCTTCAACTCATATGACTGGAGTACGAAAACATTTCTCAAGCTATCAAGAAGAACAAATGGACTTCCAAATCACTATGGGTAATAGAACGAAATGTACTCTAGTAGGGAGAGGCACCATAACATTTCAAACGAAAGCAGGGACCAGCATCTGAGCCACCAATGTTCTACATGTGCCAAGATTATGAATGAACTTAATTTCAGTGTCTCAGTTATGGGACAAGGGATATGATGTATACTTCATGGAAAAGAAAGTATACGTCAAGCATCCAAGATGGAAGAAGAAAAGGCAAATTGGGATTCGAAGCAACAAGTTGTACAAATTGCAACTTGAGTCACCAATGGCACTGATAGGCAACAACTAGAATGGTGAGAAGGAGTGAAATGAGTTATGGCACAGTCGAATGGGGCATTTGCACCATGGAGCACTGAGAATACTCAGAGAGACTGTTACAGGAGTACCAGTCCTTGGTAGTGAACATGATGACTTATGCAGAGGATGTGTAATAGGAAAGTACACTAAAGCATCTTTTTTCAGAAGTAACAATAGAGCAAAACGTATATTAGGATTGATACACTCAGATATCTGTGGTCCTATGTCCACAAGAGTTCTTAGTGGTGGCAAATACTTCGTCACCTTTATTGATGATCACTCCAAAAAAAACCTAAATCTATTTCTTAAAGACCACGGACGAGGTCTTTGATCGCTTCCGAGACTTTAAAGCTCTCATTGAAAATATGACAGGGAAAAAGATAAAGGTATGCATTTAGATAATGGTGGAGAATATACGGACAAAGACTTCACAAATTTTTGCGCAAAGGAGGGCATCAAAAGAGAGTGGACAGCTCCATATAATCCAAAGCAAAATAAAGTAGTAGAACGAAAAAATAGAACTATTATTGGCGCAGCCAAAGCTATGTTGTATGATCAGGATCTACCTAGGTATCTATGCGAAGAAGCATGCAAAACAATAGTATAGAACTCCTCATAGAGCATTAGGGAAGAAAACGCCTGAAGGGGTCTTCACAGGGAAGAAGTCGGAAGTCAATCATCTCAGGATATTCGGAAGCATGGCTTATTGTCACATTTTAGACGAGAAGCGCAGTAAATTGGATCAAACTGCAAGAAAGGGGTATCTCGTAGGATACAACGAGATCTCAAAGGAATATTGTAGTGAGACGGGATGCAAATTTCATGGAGGACAAAGCTTTCAGGAAATCTTGTGAGATTCCTGCAGAAGATCAGTCAACAGATGTTCCATTAATCCAAGAGCAGCAGGGGCAGCGAGGAGGACAGGTAGGAGGAAAGACACCTGGATCGAGTACAGTGACCAGTACCAGCATCTCCTCAGAAGGAGGAAATGCAGATACTTCTTAGCAGATGGAACAATCGGATCAGGAGGAGGAATTGGTTGAGCCTCCCACCACCAATGGTAGAACCAGCAGAAAATTACGGCAGACACTGAGGAACATAGAGGAGTTTGTTGGAGCTCCTAGAATTGAGAAAAGGCAGCATAGACAACCTGGCAGATACCAAGGATTGGTAGCACAGGCTGAAGAACCCTCTAGCTTTAAGGAAGTTGTTCAACACCAAGTATGAGTGGATGCCATGGTAGAAGAATACAACTCTATCATGACGAATGATGTCTGGGAAGTAGTACCTAGACCAGAAGATAGATCAATTGTAGGATCATGATGGATCTTAAAGATCAAGTATGTTGCGGATGGCAGTATAGAGAAGTACAAGGCAAGGTTCGTGGCAAAGGGGTATGCTCAGAAAGAAGGAATAGACTATGAAGAGACCTTCGCCTCAGTTGCTCGATACACCTCTATCAGATCCATTATATCCATAACAGCTCAAATGGGATGGGAGATTTACCAAATGGATGTCAAGACAACATTCTTGAATGGGGTGATAGAAGAGGAGGTGTATATGTTGAAGTTTCTGAGTTTATTTAGTTTAGAAACCCTTCATGCACTTTTTCTTATTTATTCCTACTTGTTATTTTTTCTTTAACAAGTTATTTAAAAAGTAAATAATGAAAATAAACACCAGTGCATGCTCAACATATTACAGATCAACAACTAAAAGAAACAAGAACAAACACACCACATGACACCATTATTTTTGGACCAATGTCCCCGGAAAAACACAATGTAGGAAAACTGGTGAAACTATCTGATGAGCCCCAAAAATGGGTAACTTATTCGGCTCATTATTGCCTATTATTCTCGATTAATCCACCATTCTTCATATTTTATGCATGCTTTTGAGTATATTTATGTTAATTGATGAATGAGAATAGTCACTTAACCATGAAGTCTAATATGTGGTTATTGCAGATTTTTGGACAACTTTTGGACCAAGGTCAAGCATTTATGAGCCAGTTGACAGCCAAACACGAGGGAACAAGGCTGAGGATTTGTAGGAAGGGTGTCTCCTGCACTAAATGGCCCCTTCCTCGAATTTTCCACCATCAACTCAGAGTTCAGCAGGCCACCAAAGATGACTCCCAAGGGCAGCCGAGCAACTTTTTGTAAAGTGACTGATTACTTGCAGTTTGAGCAGCCAAGCCCCTTGAGTTAAGGAGGGTTGTTGGAGGTCCTCGTAGTGCATAAGAAGGAAAGCTTCCAGCCTTCGTAGTTTACATTTTGAACATTTGCATTTCGCACTTTAGTGCTACTCTGCTTTTCAGCTCATTTTGGAGCTTTTGCTGTAAACATTTTTGTGACATGGTTATTTTCTGAGTAATGGAGATCAGTTTCATTTTGCATCAGCTCTGAGCTTCTTCTTAGGAGCTTATAGCTCTGGGGATTGGGCCCAACCCAACTGCCAAGACCTCCTTTGTGTACTTTTATATGTTTTTGCTGTATTCATAGAATAATTTCTGCTAGTAGATTAAAATCTTGCTTGGTTACTTAAGTCATTTTTGATGATTGAAATAGCTTTTCATGTTTCAGATTGATTTGATAGGTTGGTAACAGAAAAGATCTTCGAAAAAGGCCATCAAGCAACCCTTGATCTCACCTCTCCCTCCTTGGGACCATGAGTTGAGACCAAGGTGTCCTTGCTGCCACAAAAACACTGTTCTTGCTTCTTCATGCAATTGCTAGTGTTAGATTCTTAGTTGCAAAAGTTGGTACCAGTTGTGATTACATGCTTGGATCCATTCTTGCTTAGTTATCATACTTACCTTACATGATTTTCTACCAATAAATTTATGTTCATCATGGTTGCTGGTTTCTAGGTCAAAATAGGTCAAAATAGCTAGATCTTTGGTTTGCATACTCTTTGTTTGGTCAGTTTTGAAGAATAGTGTGCGGAACACCTGTGATACCTTCCTGCTTACCCTTCCTCCATCAAATAACCTGCTCCAACCCCCTAACTCAGATTCCTCCCCATCTTTTGCCACTCTTTTCTAACTTGACCTAATTTCCACATCTTTGTGCAACCGTGCTTCTTCTATCCTCGAACAAAGTCCAACCACCCTAATCACTCCTCAACCACATTCACCAGGTCTTAGACCTCCTCACACCCTCATCCAACCTCCATCTCCACTTCTCCACCTTTCTTCCACCATCAACCCTCCAAAATCCCCTTTCGAAACATCCTGTAGAACCCCTGCAGACTTCCTGTAGAAGCTCACGAGAGCGGTTTCTTGAGACCCGAACACTGTGAAACTCTCTGGAAGAGTGCTAGGGAGCCCTTAGGCCCTCTTCTCACCTTCCCAACCTCCTACAAGCGCCCTCTCCATTTCTTTTCATCAATCAACCTCTGCACAGTGAAAAACAATTAAAACACATGCAAAATAATTCTATAAGATCACTCAAAAATACAAAAAGATGTTTATTTTCAGATTTCACTTCAAAAGTAGCTTAGACACATGCACGTAACCTTCCCAAGAGTCAATGGCATCCCTTTCTGTAGCTTTCATCATTTTCCCTTGCACCAGTAGGGTTAGTCGATAAAACTAGGGTTTGCTAGGGTTTGCATTTCCTTTAAGCTTTCAGCTTCTTTCTACAAGTAGACTAGCCTCTTTTGAGTTAGCTTTTGTCCATCACAGTTAAAAGCTTCTTCTAAGAGCTCATAGAAGTTGGCTTAAGCTCCTAGCGGACTTGTGCCAGCTGATCAAGTGACAGCCGCAGCAAGAGCTAGTACTTGTGCATATAGCATCATAGCTTCCAAATTTGTTACAAACTACCGGGTTGATAAAAGTAAAGAAGGGAGCCCTGGGAGTTGCAGCATTATTGCTGCAATACTGGAGCCCACCACTATCTGAGGGTTTTCTTATAAAGAAATATCAAGTACAATCTGGGTGCCGAAACTGACCTACCCAACAGATAATTTCCTTAGCAGATATACCTCACAGTTTGAGAGAAATCTCCTAGCTAAAACCTTGGAAAATCCTTCCGACAACTCTTCAGCACAAAATTGCTCTTGCAACCCCAACATCTGCCCAATCTGGATTGCGTCAGCCCCTATCTGTCTCACGCTTCCCCTGCGTCAGCCCCAAGAGGCCCTGCATCAGCTCTAGGAGCCTCTATGTCAACTGCGCTGGCCCCTCTGGTGCTCTGCGTAGTACTTGGCTGCCTCTACGTGGCCCAGCGTGAGCCTTTGTTGGCTCTGCGTCACCCTCCTTGGCTATTGCGCTGCTTTCCCGACACAATCTCTGCCTTCTCTATTTCTCTGTACTCAATGCCCCTTAGCTTCTCTCTCGATCACTGGTTCTATCTTTCTTAGCAAACCCCGCTCTAGAGAATAGAATGACTAATCATCTGGTGTATTCTCTAAATGACCCTCAAGCCTCCTCTTATACTTTTCATGTTGACATTTCAACGGCCGAGATTAAGTCCCTAATCAATGACTAAGATTAGATCTGACTTGATCCATGTCTTTTGGACCATTCTAACACAGATTCATATTAATACACATTAATATTTTATTTTCCCTAAGTTTAGACATAGGGACTCCATTAAAAATATTAATTATTTTAATATCTCATGATCTGTTTAGAATCTACCCAAATCCTATTTAGGTATTGGAGATCTCGTGTGCCCCAACCTCTCCACCAAATTTCGTGGCTAGAGCACATTCGATGCTACCCCAAATCAACACTCCCTCTTAGCGAGGACTGTGCTCTAACAATACTCCTCACTGAGTATTACTATGATCATCTGGCATCGGTACCTGTGCTAATGCTAGGCCTTCCTGCCTACCATCCTCTACACTACTACCTCCTGTACTGCTACCCATGGTTCTGCCACTGCCACTGCTACATTTGTACAACAAATCCCTCTGCATCCGTGCTATTGTTGGTCCTTTCTCCCAGCACTGCATCCGCACTGCACCTCCTCTCATCATGTTGCATCGTGCTGCCCACTGCTGCACTGAAACTCAGTTACTGAGAAGTAAGTAACTGATCTCCCAACTAACCTCCCTATTGGGCTAGAGACACCCACTAATGCTGAAGCTTCCTCTGCCGCTGAAAAGTGCTCCCTTTCTGACCTCTATGGTGCTGCAACAACTCCCTGCATCTTGCACCATTGCACACCTCTTTGTGCCTTCCTGCACTGCTGCAACACTCCTGTGCCTCTCACACTACTACAGCCTGCTAGCCTCGCGCTATCTTGGGACTCATGCACTGTAGCTCTCTCTACCGCTCCATTCACATCCGTCTCTACCCACTCAGCCAATCCTGCTACTCCTCGTCGGGGCTACCATAGCAAGGTCTAATCCAAGAGGCTGGGTACTTCAAGGATCCTGCCCCTCATCGCCTGTAGTCCATCTGACTATAGCTTGATGTCTCACCACTTCCGCTCAAGTGGTGTGTGCACTCATGGCACAGTCATCGTCTATCAAAACTTCATTCTCTGCCCATGCTAGCGCTGCCTTAGTCTTGAAAGACTCTCCCTTACTCTTCTTCCTTGGACACTAGGTCACATAATGACCCATCTCCCCACAGTGGAAGCACTTGATCTTGGAGAGATCTTTCTTCTTTCGCTTCTCTTGCTTCCCCTTAGATGCTAGGGCCACATCCTCCTCCTCCTGCTTGACCTTGATCCCTTTGTTGCTGCTACCTGTCTTCGATTGTCGTCTAATCTCTTCCTGGCGAAGAGCTGCCCACATCTCGTCCCAAGGTGGGTGAGTCCCTCTGCACAGGATACTCTGGACAAACACTTCCCAATCTTCTGAGACAGCATTGAGCGTTGTCCTCACCATAAGCTCCTGATCCGATGTCGCTCCTATAGTAGTAACCTGGTCTCTGGTCTCATTCAGTCCTCCGAGGAAGGTGTCAATCGATTGACCCTTGTTCATCTGATACGACCTCATCTAGTTCTCGAGCAACATTCTTCTATGCACAGAAGTATGCTAGTACAGGTTCTTGAGAGCCTCCCACATCTCAACAGTCGGTTCCTTCTCAACTATACGTGTTACCACATGATCCTTGAACTTGTCAAGGATAATGCACTTGGCCCTCGCCATTGCCTCCTCATACTTGTCGTTATCATTGGGGTCGTCTGGGATAGCTATTAACTTCAAGGCGAAGTTCTTGACACGATTCCTGTCAAGCACTGATAAGATTCTGGCCTTCCAGACTATGAAGTTCGATGCTTTGTCCAATCTATCCTAGTCTCTTACCACGTGTAGTGCCATGACGCTCCTCTACTTCCCTCCTGGAAGTTCTCTGTTTGACTCTTCTGAGTCTCTACTTCTCGTCTGGAAGTTCTCTTCTGGACTCCCTCTGAGTCCTGATTTCCCTCCTGGAAATCCTTCTGCTGCTTCTCGAGATGCCCCCTACTCTAATCGACTTGTGTAGTTGCACTTCTGATCCATGTTCCTCAACTAGAAACCCTCGGTAACAACTCCTCTAGCCCTGCTCTGTCGGTACTATTCTGACTACAGTGCCTCACCAGGTCCACTTTGCAATATTTCTACAACCTTCTAGACTCCAGACGCTGCCTTTCTGTGAACTGCGTCAGCCCCTTTTTGCCTCACGCTGGCTCTATGTCACCCCAGATGGCTCTGCGTCAGCCCTAGGATGCCCTACGTTAGCCCTATGGCCCTCTGCGTCAACAACGTTGGCCTCCCTAAGGCTTTGCGCAGCTCTCGGCTACTTCTGCATGGCTCTGGCTGCCTCGGCGTCACACTTCTTGGCCTCTGCGCTGCTAAAAACAGCTTTTGTCACCTCGGGACAGCTGTTTTCTGCTACTCTTGCTCCTCTCAGCTAATGTATTTTAGTCCTCCTGTGATCTGCAATCACCCTCTGATACCATGTTGAAGTTTCTAACTTTACTTAGTTCAGAAACCTTTCATGCACTTTGTCTGATTTATTCCTACCTACTTGTTATTTTTCCTTTAACAAGTTATTTACAAAGTAAATACTAAAAATAAACACCAGTGCATGCTCAACATATTACAAATCAGCAACTAAAAGAAACAAGAACAAACACACCACATGACACCATTATTTTTGGACCAATGTCCCCAGAAAAACCCAATGCGGGAAAACCAGTGAAGTTGTCTGAGGGTTTTCTTATTAAACAATATCAGAGTACAATCTGGGTGTCGAAACTGGCCTATCCAACAGATAATTTCCTTAGCAAATATACCTCATAGTTTGAGAGAAATCTCCTGGCTGAAACACTGGAAAATCATTCTGACAACTCTTTAGGCCAAAACTGCGCCTGCAACCCCAGCGTCTGCCCAATCTGGACTGCATTAGCCCCTGTTTGTCTCACACTTGCCCTGTGTTAGCCCCAGGAGGCCCTACATCAGTGCTAGGAGCCTCTGTGTCAATTTCATTGGCCCCTCTGGTGCTCTGCGCAGCACTTGGCTGCCTCTGCGTGGCCCAGTGTGAGCCCTTGCTAGCTCTGCGTCACCCTCCTTGGTTGTTGCGCTACTTTCCCGACACAATATCTGCCTTCTCTATTTCTCTGTACTCAATGCCCCTCAGTTGCTCTTCTGATCACTGATTCTATCTCTCTTAGCAAACGTCGCTCTAGAGAATAGAATGACTGATCATCTAGTGTATTCTCCAAGTGACCCTCAAGCCTCCTCTTATACTTTTCCTGTTGACATCTCAACAGCCGAGATTAAGTCCCTAATCAACAACTTAGGATTTAGATCTGGCTTGATCCATTCTTTTGGACCATTCTAACACAAATTCATATTAATACACATTAATATTTTATTTTCCCTAAGTTTAGACTTAGGGACTCCATTAAAAATATTAATTATTTTAATATCTCCTCATCTATTTAAAATCTGCCCAAACCCTTTTTGGGTATTGGAAATCTCATGTGCCCCAACCTCTCCACCAAATTTCATGGCTAGAGCACATCCGATGCTACCCCAAATCAACAGTATATAGAACAACCTGAAGGATTTGAAACTCATGAGAAGAGAACTCATGTTTGTAGATTAAAGAAAGCCCTGTATGGGCTCAAGCAGGCACCCAGAGCATGGTATGCTCGGATTGATAATTACTTGTAGCAGTTGGGATTTGTCAAGAGTGATGTTGATCCCAATCTCTACTATTTGATGGTAGAGAATGAGCTACTTATTTTGTTATTATATGTAGATGACCTGTTCCTAATTGGGTCATCCAGGCTCATATAGGATTGCAAGAAGAATCTTGAAGTTGAATTCGACATGAAGGACATGGTGTTGATGCATTATTTTCTAGGGTTGGAAGTTTGGCAAAAGAATGGGGATATCTTCCTTGGACAAGGAAGATATGCTACAGAAATTCAGAATGCAAGATTTTCAACCCATGGCTACTCCCATGATCACCAACTAGAAGAAAATAGATGCATCAGGAGACAAGTAGACCCCACCTTGTACAGACAACTCATTGGGTCTCTCATGTTTCTGGTCAACACTAAGCCAGACATTTGCTTCGTTGTCAACACTCTTAGTGAGTTCATGGTAGAACCAAAAAGGGTGCATTGAGCAGCAGTTAGGCACACTCTTAGGTATGTGTGCGGAACAGTCAGATATGGGTTGAAATACTCCCGAGGGGAAGATGTCAGATTGAATGGGTTCATAGATGCAAATTGGGCAAGTAGTTCAATAGACAGAAAAAGTACCTTGGGGTACTGCTTCAGTGTTGGATTAGGGATGATATCTTGGTGCAGCAGGAAGCAGAAATCGGTATCTTTGAGGTCAGCAGAAGCAGAATATATGGCAGTCAACACAACTAAATTCGAAGCTATATGGCTCAAAAAATTGCTTGTGAGCTTGTTTAGAAAAAGGATGGAGACGACCAGGGTTTACTGTGATAATCAGAGTTGAATCAAACTCTCTTAGAATCCAGTATTTCATGATCGGTTGAAACACATAGATATCTGATATCACTTTATCAGACGTTGTGTTCAGTGTGGGGCAATAAAGCTACAGTATGTTCCCACAGGAGAGCAGGTAGCTGATATACTCACAAAGGTTCTCAAAAGAGCTAAGCTCACTCAATTCAAAGAGAAGATGGGTATGGTAGAAAATTTGTTTCAGTAGTAGCAGTAGTTTGCAGTGCAAGGACAGTTGGCAGTGGCAGTTCCAGCAGTAGCACAGATGCAGAAATTCAAAGAGAGTTGCAGTGCGGATGCAAGGTTGACAATGGCAGGGTCAGCACTAGTACAGATGTAGCATTTGTGCAGAGGTTGGTGGACAACATGACAGACATCAGTAGCGCAGAGGGAGATGTTACAAAACAAAGTGATACTTCAGCAGGTTGCATTACTAGAGCACATTCCTCGCTAAGAGGGAGTGTTGATTTTTGGCAGCACCGGATGTGCTCTAAGTCTCAAAATTTGCAGGGAGGCCTAGACACATGCACTCTCCAATACCCAGAAATTGTTTTGGGAAATTCCAACCAGAGATAGTTTTATTAAAATAATTAGTTATTTTTAATGGGACCCTTGATGCGATGTCTATCCGGAACAGACAGGATCCTGGCCTTCCAGATGACAAAGTTGGATGCACCGTCCAACATGTTCTGATCCCTCAGTCTATTCATTGCCATCTCTACTCTTCTCCTGGACTCCCTCTGAGTCTCGACTTCCCTACTGGAAGTTCTCTCCTAGACTCCCTCTGAATCTTGATTTCCCTCCTGGAAATCCTCCTGCCAACTGTCGACCTACTCCTCTCCGATCCTCTATGCACCTGCAACATGGATCAGGATTTCTTGGCTAGAAATCCCTCAAGGCAGTAGCTCCCTCTACCTTGGTTTTCTCCCGTTAGGTATTGTTATGCTTCGACAGAAACAAAACCCCACCAGCTTCCCAATCCACAATCTTCCCACAACTCCCTAGGCCCCAACAGCTAAAGAAACTAAGACTCTTGGCTCTATGCAATCCCGGCAAGACTGAATCACTCCTCTGGCCAACTGCGTCACTCCTACCTGGCTAAATAGGATGATGTGGCTCTCCGTGAGCCTCTTCTTCCCTTCACTACCTCTACACTGGCCCTCTCACTGGCTCAAAATGATGACGCAGGCCTCTGCATTACTTCTTCTCTACTGCTTTCTGCTTAGGAACAACTTCTATCTCTCGGGACAGTTGTTTTCGCTGCAAATTTTCTGATTTAGCTGGTACCTTCAACTCTCCTATGATCTGCAATGCTCTGATACCATGTTGGAATTTCTAAATCTAACACGTCAGAAATTCTTCTTGCATTAACTGGTTTATTTCACCTACAATTTATTTAACCATATAAATAATGAAAATAAACACAAATGCAGTCTCAACCATCTACAGATCATCAACTGAAAATAACAGACAAATACACAAGGGATACCGTTATTTTTAGACAATCGTCCTTGGAAAAACCCAACTTGGGAAAACCGGTGCAACATTTCTGAGGGTTTTATTATCAAGAAGCTTTCTTGAGTACAACTCGAGTGCCAAACTAGCTCACCCAACAGAGATATCTATTTGGCAGTAGTACCTCTCTTCGGAAGCAGATATTCAGCAAGTCTGCTCCATGAAACTCCTCCAAACGCTTCTCTGAGGTACTGCATCAACCCTTCTAGCCTCTGCGTCGACCTGGAACCCTCTGCGTCATCCTTTTGATGCTTTGCGCTGGCTCTCTGGCCCTCTGTGTCACTCACACAAGCCCTGGTAGCCTCTGCGCAATCCCTCTGGCCCTTTGTGTGGCTCCTACTTAGCCTCTTTAGTCTCTGCACTGCTCCTCCGGCACTATCTCTGCCTCTCTACTATGCACTCACTGCCCCTCCCTGCAAATCTGATCACTGGTTCGATTTCGCTCAACAAACCCCACTCTAGAAAATCGAACTGACTAATCAATCTTGGTGTATCTCCAACTGACCCTCAAGCCTCCTCTTCTACTTTTTTTGTTGAGACTTCAACGGCCAAGATTAAATCTCTAATCAATGGCTAAGATTAGATTTGGCTTGATCCATGTCATTTAGGACCTTCTCACCCAGTTTTATATTAATACCCATGAATATTTTTATTTTCCTAAGTTTAGACTTAAGAACCCATTAAAAATATTAATTGTTTTAATATCTCTCTAACAGGGTGGAATTTCCCCAAACCATTTCTAGGTCTTGGAGATCTTATGTGTTTTAGCCTCTCCACCAATTTTCATGGCTAGAGCACATCCGATGCTACCCCAAATCAACAATCAGGTAGCAGACATACTCACAAAATCTCTAGGGAGAGTTAAGTTCATCCAATTCAGAGAACAAATGGGTATGGTGGAGAATCCGTTTCAATAGATTCTCAGCAGCAATAGTTGAGAGGGAATTGCAATGCAGATGCAGTAGTTGACAAGAGTTCAGCAGGGTCAGCAGCAGCACAAATGTAACACATATCAGAGTTGTGCAATAGTTGGTGGGCAGCAGTAGCCAAACATCAACAGTGTGACAGGAGATGATGCAAAGACAAGGTGTTGCTACAGCGGGCAGCAGCATTAGAACACTTTCCTCGCTAAGAGGGAGTGTTAGTTTTTGTAGCATCGGATGTGTTCTTGCCAGGAAAGTTTGTGGAGAGGCTAGAATGAATGAGTTCTCCAAAACCTAAGAAATTGTTTCTAGAAATTCCACCCAGAAGTATCTCAATTAGATTATTAACCATTTTTTTAATTATTTCCTAAGTCTAAACTTAGGCAATATGGTTAATTAATCAGTTTTAATTAATATGTGGTGAGAATCATCTAGAAACTCACACAGATCGATAGGGAATTGATCTGGGCCATCGATTATGTTTTAATCTTGGTCGTTGGTGCTCCAACAAAAGATTATAAGAAGAAGTCGATGGGTAGATGGAGAACACGACAGTGCAGATACTCAGTTACCCAGGCAGATCAATTTTGTCAGTTACTGAAGTTCAAGAAAATAAGACAGAGCTAAAGGGTGAGTTGCAGGGGAGAGAGAGGGCATTAGCAGTATTCTGAGAGTGCAAGATAAATTCTGGAAGGGTCAACGTGAGAGAGGACGCAGTTTAACAGGGCACTGCATAGAGGACGACATAGTGAGACCAACATAAGGGTAGAGGGGTCGTTTCAGGGTCATATAATCGTTGTGGAGAGTGAGAAATTTAATACTAAATTTCTCTCTGTGTTTCTCTCTTTTTTTGTTGTCTGATATCTTGTACATGAATTACTGTTGAAGAATAATAAAGAAACACTCATCTATTGCACTGGTTTTCCAACATTGGGTTTTTCCGAGGACAATTGTTCAAAAATAATTGTGTTAATATGCTTATATGTGTGCTAGCATTTTTCTAATTTTCCTTGCATTTAGTTTTCCTCGGTATTTAATTTGTGACAGCTGAAGTGAATTTATTTCAATATTTGTCGTAAGAAACTACAAACAATTTGTTTAATTTATTTAACAAATAGAAGATATAATATCAATGACTATAGTAGGATTCCAGAATTTGGAATTTTCACACCTCCTGCTCTGCATCCTCCTCCTTTAGCTCATTGTCTGAAAATACCTCTATGTAGTGGGTCTTGCCCTTGTTATAGAAATGCCCTGGTTCCCATGGCTCCTGACAAGTAAAGCATAATTTCCTCCTCCGAAGGTCCCTCCTAGTCTCATCATCCAACTGCGCTTTCCCTGTCCACTCCTTCCAAGGAGGCCTAATATCTTTTCCCTTCTAAGGAAAAGGAAGTATAGTAGGTGTTGGTGCCCTCATCTTCGAAACAGTGTCCAACATGTCCCGTGCCCGGCTAATGGCATCTTGTAATGATGCTGGCCTATAAGCTCGCACCAAACCTCATAGTGGCTCGGCCAAACCAGTGTTGCAAAACCATGCCCCCGCAAGGATCTGGAGGCAGGACCGCGTCTCGTACGCATCTGCCATCGATCCTTCAGTGGAACCGCGGATCCAAAAATCAGATCCGCAGTTTCGCCTTTTTTTGGCTTTTCCTGAAAAATTGCATTCATGGGGGGCTGATCTGTGGTTCCTATTGCCCGATCCGCGTATCTAGAAATGATTGGGTGCAGATATGTGGAGGTTCAGGCATGTATCCACTGCGGATCGCGAGTGGATCCGAGAGAAGGTGGACAATTCACATTATTCTGCGAGGCTTTTCTTGTTTTTTTTTTTTGAAATTTTGAACTGTTATGTGAGGAACTACACTTTTTGAATACTCCCAAGGTGCCCCTTGATGCTCCCTAGATGATTTCTAGATGCTCCCTAATGGAAATGTTGATTTCTTAAAGTAAAAGTGACATTCTCCTTTTACTTCAATTTTTAACATTATCATGAAATGATTCAAGATGTTTGAGAGTGGTTCCAACCTCATCAGACTTCACAAGGAGAAAATAGAATTTCATATCCCATTAAAAATTCAGCAGACTTAACAGTTTTCAGGAGCAATGGGATTGTGGCGTTTCATTGGATTATATCATGTATGTACTATGAGGGCATGTGATTGGCATTTAATCAAGAGCAAGCCCTATATGTACCCCAGTGTTGATGTTGTTGATTGTTGAACTCCTTTTTCATGGCCTTAGCAATTATGTACCCTTCACTAAAGCCAAAATCATTGATCAGGCATGTTAAGCTTTCTCTACCATATTATAAGGCTTGGATTAAGTTGTTTGATCAAAATTAGGCAATGTTGACTAGTTTCCCTATAGAATTCAAGTAGAGGCAAAGGCCAGACAAGAGAAGAGGAACCTAGATTCTAGATGGTTGATGCTGGAACAATTAATCATTGATGTACAATGGATGCCATATCTATCTTGATTTATGTAAAAATATGCATGTTTTCATGTCTTCTACAACTAATTTGGTATTTTGGATGTTTTGTTAATATAAATGCAATATATATATAATTATAGTATTTCTATATATTATATTATATACTGTATTTTTATAGTAGATCTATATATATATAGATGTTTGTATGTATATATTAGACGCTTTTCTTCCTAGATTTGGGAACGATGCTTCCGAGTCCCCGCTTCCAAAAATTGTCCCTGCTTCATCCACGCTTCATGTAACGTTGGGCCAAACCCTCAATAAACAACATGATCAACCTTACCTCCCAAATATCTGAGACCATCATTGCTAGTCTCTAAAACTTTGCTATGTAAGCCTATACGTTGCTTGTCTACTTCAGGTTAGCCAACTCCCTAAAGTGCAGCTTGGAATCCTTCCTATCAAATCTTTGCACCAGCCTGCGAGTGAACTCATCATAGGATGTGATGGACGCATGCCCAAGTGTAACCAATCCGTGATACCACCACTCCTATGCATCACCCTCCAAATGCAATGTAGCAAATCTGAACGAATTTTTATCCTGCATAGGACACAGAAAAAAGTAAGTATCTAGTCTATGAACCCATGACCTCGCAAAACTCCTGGCTGACCCATCAAGCCCCAACAATGTCACCTTCCCTGCTAGCTTCTGATTATCCAAATTCTGATTCTAATGTCCTCCTCTGATGGAAGTTCCTACTCTGGGCTGATACTTCTCCTTCAAATGGCCATAGTCTGCAAAAGTAAGTATCCTCCTAATTCTAGGATCCAACACCTCATACTCATCAACGCCATCTATGAATGATCTAATCAACTCGGTGAATGCATCAACTCCTCTATCTCGCTTCGGTTCCTCAGTGAGGTGAGGCGTAGTCGATCTAGGAGTCTAACCATACGTGTGGTTTGTGCGTGGAGGCACATGGCTCCCTTCTCCTATTCCAGGGCTCTGTTCTCCTATTCTACAACCTCCTTCTCCTTCATTTTTTCCTCCTCCACCACCTTGAGCTCCTCCCTGCATATTCTGCATTTGTACTGCTATCATCTGCCTCATCATTTCCATCATTTGTTGATTCGATATGGCCAACTCCTCCAGTAATGGGTCAGGCCTACCCTGCCTAGGTTGCTTATCACCATTGTCCCCCACGTAGTCTCTAGCATTCTCGGACTCTGTATCAGAAAGATGCTCAGGCTCGTCTTCTCTACCACAACCCCTTCCTCTACCTTGCCTCTGCCTCTAGGTCGATACATAGCTCGACCAAATGGTCTTGTCATTTACATGCTCTCGAACCCACAGCTAGCCAAGAACATGCTCTAATACCACTGTAACATTCTAATTAGAGAAATACAATGAAATATCAAAACATGAACTAGCTACAGCAAGCAAATAAATATATAATCTGAAAACTCCACAAGAACAACAAATTTAGAATATTATTGAGCAGAAACAATAGAGTTGAGCCATTTTACTAAATATCCAATGAGAAGTTCAGTACAAAATATAGTGGAATGAGTGCATCTGGGCTTGCTAAAGCAATCACGCAAAACCTAGGTGAGAAAGAAGAAAATTCCATGCTGAAATAGGCTCACTGGTTGTATGCTCTGCCCAGAAATTTACTATTGTTGTTGCTGAAGGAAAACTAATATTTGAGGCCTCAAATCTACTTCAAAAATTCTGAAAAAATTAGAACAATTCTCTCCAATCCCTGACCAACAAAACCCAGAAAGTTTTTGGGCTAATTCCAAACTCCCAAAATTACCCAAAAATCAAGTGAAATCACCCACTACCTAGCTCTGCGTCCCACCAGAAAATATACAGCTACATCCACCCAAAATCCTCCACCAAAATAACTAAAATAAATTGAAATCCAATGAGAAATAGCACTGAAATGATGGAGTGAGAATTCTAGCTATTTCCCGACACAAAGCTACAACGACTTCTTCAACAAAAATTGCCCAGTAAAACCCCTGCACAGGCCCTAAGGAAGAATAGTTTGGCCCACACAACTGCAATAGCCTCGGGCTCTGAAAATCCACAAGGAAAGTCGTCCTCCAAATGAAATCCCTGCAAATTCTTGAGGCAAATTTCCCAACAATCTACTCCTCCAAGCAACTCTATCTCTGCTAGTGCGTTCCCCTAAAAAAATCGTCTCACCTGATGCAGAGATGAAATGGCTCACAAAATGTAGGAAAAGAAGTAACCAATCAACATCAATTTTTTCTCCTAGGGTGACACTCTAGGTTCACCGAAAGAGAGTTGGAATTTTCCGCTTGGAAATCCCTGTGCTAAGTAGCATTGGTTAACTTAGCTCAATAGCTTAAGCAAACTTTCCAAATCAAAAATCAAATGCCAAAATAGAATGATCAAAATGAGGCTCTAGCCTTCCTTTTATTGTTGTTTTCCCTTCCTCATACCATGGTTCGATTTCTCTCACACTATGCTTTGATACCATGGTTTGATTCTTCCCATGGTTCAATATCCCTTTTTGGTAATCTCCACAACTTAACTTCACTTTGATTTTTCTTCTTCTCCTAAGTCCCAACCATTGTCTTTTCTCCAAATTTTATTTAATATCTCCACAACTTATTTCTCCTAATTTCATTTATCTAAATATATATTAGTCGCCAAAATTGCAAAATTGGAAATTTCCTTATCAAAATTTTTAATTGGGGACATGACAGAAGGGGATTTTACAGATTGCTTCACCTATCAACCACCCTCCTCTTCCATCTTACTAGATCAAGAAAGAGCTATTGAAGGCATGTTGGACGTTGATCAACACATCCATCCTAATTACAGAAATTGGTAGTTGGCTTTGAGAAATAGTGTTGGTATCATGGCCCTGGCATCATTGCAGAGCTAGAAATTTCACTATTTAACACATTGGATGCAAATGCACAACTCTAATAAGGCCTTGCATGGATTTTTTTTATAAGGGTAGTCATTTATTTAATGATTCACAGCTTGACACACAAAGCAAGCATTTGAGAGACTTAAATATTTCACCTTCTATATAATATCCCTAACCCGGAATATTCCTCCAACCCCAACGAAAATTCCAACCAAATATGTGCAAATGATATTGTTGACCACTACGTGTCAACTACCCTTAGCAGTACACGCCCTTTTCTTCGCAAAAGGGCAGCGGTTGATTGACGTGTCCGTGTCATCGTCGACCTTATCATATTATGTTGTAAACCCAGTCTGCATGTGTGAATTGTAAATAATCTTAGCAGATCTGAGTCATGTTTGTAAATTTCCTAGGTGGACCTAATTTTCTAGTGATAATCTGCTTTCCGGAAGGTTTTTTGTCTCACTGATCCAAGATCGGCAAAGTTTTCCTTCAGCCTAACCCCAAAGCCGGAATGAATTTTGTCATTAGCATCTTAGGGGAATCCTAGTGCGTTGATCTGTTAGATTATAGTTGTGTCACAGAACTGAGTGGTCTATGAGGGTCTATGTCAAACGGGTTTTCCCCCTTGAGATGTAAAAAAGTCATGATGTAAAGTGTCTTGAGGGTTAGAAAATGGTTTTCCCCTCATAAGTCCCAAAGTCCTAGGTCCTAGGTGATTTTTCCAAAGGCTAAATTCGAGGATCCATTTAAAAATAAAAAATAAAAAAGCAATAAAATAAATAAAAGATATAAAAATAAATAAATTAAAAATATATATATAAATTAAAATAATAATAAAATTTAGAAAATAATTAAAAATAATATAATAATAATAAAATAAATATCAAATTTTTGAGTAAATAAATGTAGAATTTCAATTTTTAATATATTAAAATGCATTTAAAAATTCGACGGATGAGATTAAAATATATCTTGATCCTCATCAACGATCGAGATCATTTTGACATGGATCACTCGAATTAGCCGTTAGGAATTTTTCCTTTAAATAGGGTGCTAGGGGTCATTTGAGATCAGATTTGATCCGAGAGTCTGGTGCTAAAGAAAGTTCTCTTGTAGTCATTTTTTGTGCAATAAAGAAAGACTTTGGGGTTAAAATTCTTGTTGGTGTTACTCTTCTGGAAATGTTGTAAGATTGTTTTATTTTTCTGCATAATTTTATTTTCAGTCATTGATGATAGCTTAATGAAGATTGATCTAGGCACAGGTATCTTGTCTGATCTTTGGGGTTTGAATGATAGTTTAGATTCTAAAATATAGTGGCAGGTATCTCCATTTGATATAGGTTTCACTATTGTTTTCTCCCTCTATGTTAATGGTTGATTTTAAGCTGTAGAGGAAATCCTTGTTTTGAGTTTACTGGGCGTTAGGGGAAGTTCTCCGCTGAACTAGCCAACATCCAGATTGCGTTTTCTGAAAGAGACCAGCTAGTTTTAATTCTGGGCTTATCATCTGAAATTTTTTATGAATGCATGTAGGGTTTTCTGAAGTATCTCACATTAAAATTAAATTCTGATAATATTACTGTGATTATAGACAAATCTGGCTGCTTAAGAGTCGAAAATCTGTAAACGCTGTAATTATTTAGATAGGGTTTTCAGTCTCGTTTTTTGCACATATTATTTTGGGTTTTCTTTTCTTTTGCAAGTTACAGGTGTAGGTTTTGAGAAATATTTCAGGGTTTCATTCAGAAAATCTAGAGAAGTTGGTTCAAAATTTTAAGAGCCTTGGTGAATCTTAAGAGGGTTTTCCAATCCATGTATCTGCTGTCTAGGGTTTCATTATTCGGAGGAAATTTGTTTCAGATGTGCACTGTTTTTCATCCATCAAACTGCAGCATTGGCCATTCAAATCCACGCACACCTGCACGTTATCCATTTGATCGCAACTTTCAGCTGCCAGCAACCTGCACACACAACAAGTCAGCAAAACCATCAAACATACTCATCCTTTCCCTGTCCACCATCGAATCCGTATCCAAACGCAGTCATATTTCTACCCACGCCCTCCTATTTATCTGCTTGTCGAGCTGCCTTCTCCACACTCATTTCTCACACGATGTCTGCTTAGCATCTATCCCTGTTCGCAGTCGCACCCCTTTCAGCTCCACATCCATAGTCCATCGATCCACCTTGCATTCCCTTCCTGCTATCCATGCAGCATACCCTCATCTTCGCCGTCACAGCTCTTCCGCTTCTCCGCCAGCGTTCAATCGAAACTCCCCTTCGCTGCCATACTCCTCAGTAGCTCTGTCTTTCCTTCACGCGCCCATTTTCGTCAAACCTGCAATCGAAAAACACGTTTTTATTTTTATTTTTTTATTTTGACACTTTGTTGTATATTATGTGTGTATGAGATTAGTATAGGTTTGGCGTAGGTATTTCCATATTGGTATGTCGTTTTAGCTTAGGCTAGGTAAATTTTTTTTTTTCATGTAAATTCGATTTTCCCTTTCCCTTTGTTTTATTTAGTCTTCATTTAATTTACTAAGTTAGCTTTGATATTTTGTTAGGTGTTAGATTTCATTTAGACTTTAATTTTATTTCATTTTAAACTTAAAAAATCATAAAATATAAAAAATAATAAAGGCACTAAAAATTTCTTTTAATTTAGATTTGATTTTAATTTTTATTTAGGTTTTCTTTGCTTATAATCTGAATGTAGTTTAGCTTAGTTCAGTTGATTAAAAAATAAAATAAATCAATAAATAAATAAATAATTTATAAAATTTAAAATTTTCTTTTTACTTTTTAGTCTTTAGTTTTAGTTAAATTTTTATTTTATTAAAATTCATAAAAAAATTATAAAATTATAAAAAGCAAAAAAAAGGGTTTCTTTTATTTAGTTTAGATTTTAATATTATTTAGATTTTTTGATGTTAAATTTTGTTTTATTTGAAAATATAAAAATATCTTTGGAAATTTTTTGCCAGTTTCACTCTTGGCTCAGGGATTTGTCATAATTGCAATATATCTTTCATGCTGAGGCTAAAATTTTGATGTGGGATTAATGTTTATCATTTTCATGTGGTTAAATATGCTTGAATGATTATTCAAAGATTAGCTATATGAATATGATCTCTAGTTAGCATTTAAAATTACGTGGTTATTTAAAGCACTTAATTTTTCGAATTTTATTTGCTAGAGTATTGTTGAGCCATTGAGCATTTATCGATTATCTTGCATTTGGCAAAAGGTTAACTTTTGTTTGAGTTATTTGATTGTTAATGAGCTCATATTTCTGCAAGCCTTTGGTAAATAATCATTCAGTCATTAACTCTATAAGGCACTGGTCTATTAACTTAGTAAAATCAATTAAGTGCTTGTTCCCCCTCATGTCTCCCAACCCAACTGGTCCTCAGTTGGTCATCCATTTTCCCATAGGGTCTACCCCCCTTAGCCGCGGGAGACAGGCTTAAACAGAGAGATCAAGGATCAGGGTGACAGCCCCCAGTCTGAGCGTTGTCATGACAATCTCTGCGATAACATTTTTTGGCGTCGTTGCCGGGGATAGAGTTTTTCTGTCCCTGGCGTTTCAGCAACATTCATCTTCTCATTTCTCATCATTCTTTCATCTCTCATTTGAGCTGGCAGGGACAACATTTTTTGGCGTCATTGCCGGGGATAGAGTTTTTTTGTCCCTGGCGTTTCAGCGACATTCATCTTCTCATTTTTCATCATTCTTTCATCTCTCATTTGAGCTGGTAGGGACAACATTTTTTGGCATCATTTGGGTCTTATCTTTCGTCATATCGATACCTACTCTTTAGTGGCGACTCCACTTCTTTCATCTCTTGATTTTCTTGAGCAGAGATCTCTTTCTATCATCCATTTGCTCCCTCGTTGTTCATCATGGATTATTCGTTTAAACCATGTCATTTTACTGATGATCTCCATGATATTCCGGAAGTGGCCATTTCTAAATTACCTTTGTTCTCAAGTGGTGATTCAGTCGCTGTTAAAAGGCATCTAGGCTTGTTTACTCGTATAATGATCATATATTGTTTACTCAGTATAATCATGAAGATGTCAAAATGCATCTTTTTGTTTTTTCTTTAGAGGGTGATGCTTTGAATTGGTTTAATAATTGTCCTGAAGATTCTTTCACTTCTTTACAAGACATTGTCAATGCTTTTAAAGATAGATATGGTTATCCAAATAGCTTGCCTTGTGCCCCTAAAATTGTGCAACAGAATGAAAGTAATCTTATAAAAGGTCTAGCTGTCGGTGAAAGATTCCAAGACAATTCTTCATATCAGAATTTGCCATCCACCTGTACCATTACAGATCAAATCCATGATAGTGGAAAAACAAGGATAAATGACAATGAAAATGAAGATCAAAAGCAATTATACAAGAACTAATGTTGCTAGTAAAAAATATGGAGATCAATCAAACTAATTACATCAATGATGTGAGAACTTTATGCACCCACCTAGAAAAACATAATAGGGAGATGGAGATCATGCAAAATCAACATGCTAAGGAAATTGAGGCCATGAAGACTAATCATGACACAAAAATTAGTTTTATGCAAAGCAAGTTATCAGGCTTAGAGGAAAATATGACGACCATGAAAGCTAATCATGATAGGGAAATTAATTCTATGCAAAACAAGTTATTAACTATGGATGAAGAAATGACTATCATGACGTTCGATTATAATAATCAGTTGGCTGCCATGCAAGAAAATCATAAGGAAGAGATAAACTCTATGCAGTATTGCTTGATGACCATAAAGGAAAAGAACGATAAAGTAATAAAAGATATGGAAGAAAACCATTATAGGGAAATCAGTGCTATAAAGGTTGAACACTCTAGTCAGATAGATGCCATCAAAATACAGGTTCAGAAATTTCAACAATGGTCTGAGGATGAAAGAAACCAGGGAACGTCGATAGATCAGGAGCCTCCTTATCTCTTACAGCAAGCTCCATCATATTATGAGGTCCTTTGTTCCATTGAAAATTGGATAATTGAAGATGACCTGGATAAAAGGGAAATTAATAATCAGGCTGATGCTCACACAGTTAATCCACCAGTGATTGAAAATCAAGTTATAACTCATGGCACCTGTGAGATTGATCCATCATCCTTTATAGGGCAGATGCAGAATGAAGAAAGACATGTCAAACATATCTTACATACTCATTTGATAGCTTTGAAGCGGAAAGTTCCACGTCATCAGTGATACAGCCTGCCAGGAAGAAAAAGCGCAAAAGAAAGAGAACGAGAAGAAGATTTGATGCATTAGACGGCTGCGAGTAGCTTGATTTTCGGATAGGAAAAAGTCCTACCATATGCAGAATTGGACATGGTACATCCGACAAGCAGCCGACAGAGTTGGCTGAAAGCAGGCAAATGCTCAGTATACATTATATTGAACACATCTGATGCCATGGGGAATCCTCTGTATTTCTAACCTTACTCCTTGTTTTTCTAGCATTTTCATATCCGTTTTAGGATTAGATTTGCTTTTCTAGATAGTTAATAAATGAAGAGCTTATATCTTTCATGTGCTTAATGTTATATGATGATTCTTTTGGACGGACACTACTTATATTTTGTTGTGTGTTGCATGGATGCAGATTTTGGATTCTCACATTCCTATAGCGCAGTAACGTGTCCCCAAGTGGAGCCAGATGTTGACCACTACGTGTCAACTACCCATAGCAGTACACCCCCTTTTTCCGCAAAAGGGATAGTGCTTGATCGACGTGTCCGTGCCATTTGACAGTGATCGCCAACCTAATCATGTTATGTTGTAAACCCAGTCTGCATGTGTGAATTGTAAATAATCTTAATAGAGTTGAGTCATGTATGTAAATTGCGTAGGTGGACCTAACTTTGTAGTGATAATCTATGTTCCAGAAGGTTTTATGTCTCACCGATCCATGATCGGCAGAGTTTTCCTTCAGCCTAATCCCAAAGCCGGAATGAATTTTGTCATTAGAATCTTAGAGGAATCCCAGTGTGTTGATCTGCTAGATTATATTTGGTCGCAGAACTGGGTGGTCTAAGAGGGTCTATGTCAAATGGGTTTTCCCCTTTGAGATGTAAAATTGTAAAAGTCATGATGTAAAGTGTCTTGAGGGTTATAAAATGTTTTAATCCCCTTATAAGTCCTAAGTCCTAAGTCCTAGGTGATTTTTCCAAAGGCTAAGTTCGAGGATCCAAAAATAAAAATTAAAAAATAGATAATAATAAGTAATAATAAAATAATAATAAAGTAAAATTAATAAAATTTAAAAAATTAATAAAAATAATTAAGCAATTTTTGAGTAAATAAATGCAGAATTTTAATTTTTTTAATATATTAAAATGCATTTAAAAATTCAACGGATGAGATTAAAAGAAATTTTGATCCTCATCGACGGTCGAGATTAGTTTGACATGGATCACTCGAACTAGCTGTTGGGAATTTTCCCTTTAAATAGAGTGCTAGGGGTCATTTGAGATCAGATTAGATCTGAGAGTCTGGTGCTAAAGAAAGCTCTCTTGTAGTCATTTTTTGTGCAATAGAGAAAGACTTTGGGGTTAAAAATTTTGTTGGTGTTACTCTTCTGAAAGTGTTGTAAGATGATTTATGTTTCTGCATAATTTTATTTTCAGCCATTGATTTTAGCTTGATAAAGATTGATTTAGGCACAGGTATCTTGTCTGATCTCTAGGGTTTGAATGATAGTTTAGATTCTGAAATATAATGGCAGGTATCTCTATTTGATCTAGATTTCACTATCGTTTTTCCCTCTACGTTAATGGTTGATTTTAAGCTGTGTAGGAAATCTTAGTTTGTTTACCGAGCGTTAGGGGATGTTCTCGACTGAACCAGCCAACTCCCAGATTGCATTTTCTGAAAGAGCTCAGCTAGTTTTAATCCCGGGCTTATCATCTGAAATTTGTTTTATGAATGCATGCAGGGTTTTCTGAAGTATCTCACATTAAATTTAAATTTTGAAAATATTTATGTGGCATAACGAGAAATCTGGTTTTTTTAGAGCCTGCATTTTGTGAATATTGTAATTATTTAGTTAGGGTTTTCGGTTTCGTTTCTTGCACATATTATTTTTGGGTTTTCTGTTCTTTGTCATTACAGCTTGCAGGCAATTTTTTTCAGGCAATCTGGTCAGGGGTTTCCATCAGGCAATTTGAAGTAGGAAAAATTTAAAGGTTTCAATTTCTCTGTCGCTCAAGGAAATTTTTTATTCTCTGAAAGAAAAGCTCAAAATTTTATATGTTGTCCGTATCAGCAAACCTTTTTGCTACTCAAATCTACGTCCTTCAAGCTGCAGCTCTGGCTATTCAGATCCATGCAAATTAGCCTGCATTCTGCTATATATGCGGCCTTTCACATAGCCACAACACCTACCCCTCCCTGCCAAAACGTTGATTCATTCCCCATTGTGGCAGCTCCTCCCTCTGCGGTTTTCATCGCAGCATTCTCTCACTCGTGTGCTGCCTACCCTTATTTTCCAAAAATCGCAGTCCAAAATCGCATCAAAAAATTGCAGCCGCATTTTTTTTAAGCCATTCTTCAACGTGCGTCTCCATTCCACACTATTTGCTGCTCTCTCACTGAATCACGCAGTTGTTTGCCTGTGCGTTCAACTTGAAAGTCTTGCGTTCAAGCCCTCTGCGTTATTTTTCCTGCCGTCGAGTTTTTCTTTCCCCTCATCGAGCTCCTGCACAAGACGGCAAGCAACCAGACATTCACGATTTTCATTTTTATTAATCACCACAGTGTGCCAGGGTTGGTTAGGGTCAGCGTTCAATTTTTGGTTTCGATTTTTCTCACATCCTTAACGTTTTTGGCTGGGCATCATTGTATGCAGTCGCTTTTTTTTTTTTTTTTCCGATTTCAGGTTCTATGTTTCAAGAGTTTTCATATTTTTTTGTTTTTTTTTTTGGGTGCATATATTTCTATATAGTGTATTTTAATTTAGAATTATCATCTTTTAAATTTATTTTCTTTAACCTTTGTTTCATTTGGATTTTAAATTTACAATTTTATAAAAAAAAAAATTAAAAGGAATTCGATTTCATTTTTGTTTGATATGGTTAGGTGTTAGAGTTAGACCGTTTCTTTATCTATTATTTAATTTTGAACTTATTTAACTTAGGTTTTAGTTTTAGCTTTAGATATATTTAATTTTAGTTTTGTTCCATTTTTTATTTTGATTTTAAAATAAATCCAAAAAATAAAAAATAAAAAATAATAAAAAGCATAAAAAGGTTCCTTTAGTTTCTATAGATTAAGTTAAGTTTTAGACTAGATTTTATTTTTGTTTTTTTTTAGTTTTGTTTCATTTGATTAAAAATTTTAAATCATAAAAAATATAAAAATTATAAAATTATCAAAGAGTTTCTTTTCTCTTAGATTAGATTTTTATGTTATTCAAATTTTAGATCTAAAGTTTCATTTAGACTTTAGTTAGCTTAGTCTCATTTTATTTGAAAATATAAAAAAAAAAAATTGGAAATTTTTTGCCAGTTTCAGTCTTGGCTCAGGGATTTGTCATGATTGCAATGTATCTTTCCTACTGAGGCTAAAATTTTGATGTGGGATTGATTTTTATCATTTTTAAATATGTTTGAATGATCATTTAAAGATTAGCTATATGATTGTGATCTTTGGTTAGCATTTAAAATTACGTGGTTATTTAAAAGCACTTAACTTTTCGAATTTTATTTGCTAGAGTATTGTTGAGCCATTGAGCATTTATCGATTATCTCGCATTTTGAAAAAAGATAACTTTTGTTTGAGTTATTTGATTGTTAATGAGCTCATATTTCTGCAATCATTTGGTAAATAATCATTCAGTCATTAACTCTATAAGGCACTGGCCCATTAACTTAGTAAAATCAACTAAGTGCTTGTTCCTCTTTGTGTCTCCCAACCCAACTTGTCCTCAGTTGGTCATCCATTTTCCCATAGGGTCTACCCCTCTTAGCTGTGGGAGACAGGCTTAAACGGAGAGATCGGGGATCAGGGTGACAGCCCTCGGTTTGAGCGTTGTCGTGACAATCTGTGCGACAACAGGGCCACTTTCCACTAAGTGATTTTTTGTCGCCTGTTGTCGTGCAGAGTGTCTAGGCACCGCGACAATGCTCAGATCGGGGGCTGTCACCCTGATCCCCAATCTCTCCGTTTAAGTTGTCTCCTTACAACAAGATAAGGGGGGCAGACCCTATGGATAAATGGGATGACAGAGAACTAGTTGGGAATCAATTGGCTCGAGAGGCACAGCGAGGCAATCAAATACTTGATTAAGGCTTAGCAAGAATTATAATTTGATTAAAAATGGTTAATAGCAGTGCTTTATGGGGTCAATGATCCAAGTAAATGATTATCAAGTGTTGCTTAGGGAATAATTAATGATTGCCTGAAAATATTTGCCAAACATCTAACAGGTAACGAGCATAGAAAAAATTCAAGCAATAGCGATCAATTTCAATGGATGCACAATGTTTAACAGATGCTCAAAGCTTTAAATATCTTAATCGACCATGAAATATAACAAATTCACCGATTTTGATCCCAGAATTAAAAGACGTATTCTTAGAGAACCAAATCTAGGAAAATTTCAATACCTTCAATAGTTAATTTTCAAATATAAGAGTTCAAGCACATTTAACTATAGCAAAATGATAAATACTGATATCACAACAGTGTTTAACACAAAAAGACACCTAGAAGGAGATTTAAATTTGACAACTTAATCATCCCCTAGGTGAATTTCTCGATATGTGCTAAGCTTAATTTTTTTTTTTTTTTTTTGAAAATCTAAATGAAACAAAATAAATCAAAACCTGAAATCTAACCCTTTTTATTTTTTTGGAGTTTTTAGTTTTAATTTTTATTTTTTTAGGATTTTTAAATGCTTAAAAATAATAAGTAAAATCTAAATAAAACAAAATGGAACTAAAATCGAAATTTGATTTTTAATTAAATCAAACTAAAATACACTTCATAATTTTAACGCTACCCTAAGAAGCTAAATGAAACTAAACCTAAGCTATCCTACCTAAAAAATACATAAAAGAAAGAAAATACTTGATTAAGGCTTAGCAAGAATTATAATTTGATTAAAAATGGTTAATAGCAGTGCTTTATGGGGTCAATGATCCAAGTAAATGATTATCAAGTGTTGCTTAGGGAATAATTAATGATTGCCTGAAAATATTTGCCAAACATCTAACAGGTAACGAGCATAGAAAAAATTCAAGCAATAGCGATCAATTTCAATGGATGCACAATGTTTAACAGATGCTCAAAGCTTTAAATATCTTAATCAACCATGAAATATAACAAATTCACCAATTTTGATCCCAGAATTAAAAGATGTATCTTAGAGAACCAAATCTAGGAAAATTTCAATACCTTCAATAGTTAATTTTCAAATATAAGAGTTCAAGCACATT